>ML776868.1:685922-730586 GCA_009831015.1 Picea engelmannii
ACTTTGTATATTTAAATAAAACTAACTTCCATAAAACCAATTTTTTGTGTGTGCTTTAAGTGCCAAAAAAAAATTGAGATTAAAAACATAAAACAAAGTACTAGAAAGTTCATTTATTGAAAGTATATAAAAATCCATTTCTTGTAGGCTTAAATATGTTCATGTCTTTGTAAGTAGCACGTATTTATACAAAAATACTTATCAAATCTCTAAATTTGTAGCCCAAGTTACTTAAACTTGGTGCATTGTTTAGACTTCAAAGCAACCAACCTAGTGGCTTTTGTGAGAGCAATACTAGTTGAACATATATTCTCTATGTATTGTTTGCAAGACTTGAACCCACATTCTTTCAAGTCCTTTGGTGTGATTCTTGTCCTTTTAACCATAGCATAATCATTCACCTTTTTTGTCTCCTGTAAAAGTTACAACATTATTAATAAATATCCAAATTGATATTGCTATAATAAAAACATGAGTATAGGGTATAGAACTTACCTCTCCTATTTTTTCTTCAAGTGGAGGTGAATGTTGTACTAATTGAAGATAATGTGGTTTATGGTGGATTTTGAAAAAGGTGTTGCATTCCCACCATCATTTGTGTGCAAAGGGGATTTTGGAGATGTATATGTTTTATTCTAAACATAAAATTAAAAGAAGATATAATTATGCAACTAAAACATAATTAAATGTAAAATTTTGTTAATGATTATATAAAAATATAAATACATGAAAACTTACTTTGCATTGCCACATTGAATGTAAAGATAGTTGTAGCATTTGGTTTGTTTCGTTTACATTCTTTTCAATATTTTGACCATCTTTTGGGGTTTGTAATGATTGTAATGGTTCCGAAAAAAACACCTGCACCATAAATGCACATTAATGTATAGATTTAAAAAATAATAATCTATATAATCAATCACAAATCACAAAAGAAAAAAAAATAGAATATTGATTTTAGTGTTTTTATGAAATAGGTTGTATTGAAGAAAAACTTACTTTCCTGAAAATCCCTTGAAATCTAGGTGAGCGTCGTAATGGTTGACAACTCTATGCTCGTTGGATATCCAAGTTAGTTGAACTATATTCAGCAACAAAACTATGCAGTGATCTCTCTGGGGAATTTTGTTGATCAGGCTAGGCATATCAATAACAATGAAGAATCAATATACAATTGATAATAAAAATAAATACCATCTAATGTTCAAATGTCTTGAAAACAATGCATGCAAAAAAATTGACTCAACTGTGTACTCATTGTTATTACTAGTTTCCCCGGAGTTTAATATATGGGTATGCTCATCCAACTCTTCTTCCCCTACATCTGAAGAAGGCCCTGTTCTTTCTTTTTGTTGTAAAGCAATATCTATGTGTTTAGTTGTGTCCATACGTCTACGAGGTAAAATTTGATCCCAACAATTCATTTTTTCATGAATTTTTTTCTTTGAATCATCATTGAGCTAATCAAACATAGCAACTGACTGTGAAAATGAGTTTCAATGAATCTAGTCAATAATAATTAATTTATATTATTAAAAAAAGACACAATTACAAATGTCAATAAATACTTACAGCGGAAATAATTTCTTCATTGACAAATCTTTTATATGCCTTCTTTCATGCACGAAACAACCTTGCATCTACATCATATTGAATTTTTTTATTCTGTCTTTTAGCCTTACTTGGTGATTTCGTTGCACGTTTAAAATTTGCATGTCTTACTTGAACTTTTGGGCGTGGGGGAATTGGAGGGAGATTGTGTTTGATCGGACGATGGTGATTAAGGCCAGATAGTTTTGATCTGGTCATATTGACACAATCACCAACCAAACAATAAAATACTTGTTTCGTTCCTTTGATAACTACATCCCATTCATGTCTATTTTCCGCCATTTTCTCAATTCCCTATAAATGAATATGTAAACAACAACGATGTTAGAATGACTATAAAAACACCTTTAAATAAGAAGCAACTATTCGATATGCTTATCTATTCTATAAATTAGATCTATGCTTATGTGTGCTAATAAAGATATTTATACATGCAACATAGGTTGTGATTTCTCCACTATGCCTTATAATGATTTTCATGTTAATACCAAGATTCAGAGTTAAAAACAATCACCACATCATCTCATAAATTAGTCATTCGAGCCTTATCATTGTTTTTTTATGTTATTCTTGATTTTTTTTTCCAACCTAAATAAAATACAATGGTTATGTCACGAGTGATGAATGCTTGCTTTCAAACTTACAGTGTGAATTAGTGACAAAAATCTTGAAATCTTAAAGATTTCAAGATTAAGAGTCGATAAATGATGTTGAAGGTTTTCTAGCGGGTGTTAAGATTTGGCGAGACTCTTGAGAGATTCGTTATTTCTTTCTGTAGAGAGAATGCATTTGAATATACTTATGTCTAATCTGACAATTTGATTGAAAAAGGGCACAGATAACTTAATAACCTTGGTTTTCTTAATCCAGATTAAGAGGCAAGTTTGACAGAGCCCAGATTGCATTGTAATTGGTGTGATTTCTAGGTGTTGTGCTTTGACTTTGATACATACCGGTGCTTCATAGAAGTTTTGAGTAGTGGGAATAATTCAAACGAAGGTTATATGGGAATTATTTATATTTTTTTAATAATTTATGAATAAAACTATATATAAACTGAAGTACCATGTTAAATTATTATTTTTTAAATAATATATCTCGAAGTAAATAGACTTCGATTCATTAATAGTTTATCAAAAAATATTTTTATTTTATTAAAATAAAAAATTATTAAAAACTAAAGTATAATATAGATAATCATCCATCCATGAGTTAAAAAAAAACCATAAAAAATAATATTATTGTTATATAAAGAACACATCCATCGTTTTAGTTTTAATAGTTAATTAATATATAATTTTGTTTTAGCTTTAATAGTTAATTAATATATCAATTATGTTTAAAAAGAAATAATAATATTATTGAAAAAAAAATATTTATTTTTTACTTTATAATATAGCATTATTATAAGTTAATTTAATATAATATTTATGTTAATATTAATATAATTTTATCAATAAAAAAATTATGTAAATTTTATTCATATAAATATATGATTTTAATTATTTGAAAATATTTTTATTAATAATAGTAAAAAATAAAATAAACTATTTAATTTAATTTTCAAATTCTAACTATTTTATTAGCAATATATTTTCAATCATCATATGGATATTTTGGAACAAATCCTTTCTTATTTATAAAAATGTTTAATTTTAACATTATGTATGAAGATTTTTATTGTAATTTTTAATACTTCTTATTTACAAAAATGTTTAATTTTAACATTAAATTTTTAATACTTTGAAATTTCTAAAAAAATAAATAAAATAAACAATAATGACTTAGATTTTATGAAATTATTTATTTATAATATATATTTATTGTAATTTTAACACTTTAAAAAAATTTTAAGTAATTTTTGTGAGGAGTATTTATTTTAATATATATATAACTCTTAGAAAATTACATTTGATATTAGAAAATTTGATTATTATTAATTTTTTTTAGCATAATAAAAAATTGGAAGATCAATGTTTTTTTTAGTTATTTATTTATGTGTATATTATAAAGTTATTTTCTCTTAAAAAAATACATCTTTTATAAAATTTTCAAGATTTTGGATAAATATATATCTCTTAACTTGAAATTTAAAAACTATCAATTTTAAAGACATCTATCAATTTTCCATGGAGCATGTTGACTGTTGCAAGGCCTCCTAACGAAGCACTGAACGAGGCACTTGGCAATCTACCAATCCTTGGAATAACACTATATACGTAGCTCCAACCCACACTTTCCTTAAGAGCTAGTTCCTATCAATACCTCGAAAGATCTGTTGCAATGGGGCGATACAAGGTCGATCCTATTTCCTTCCCAACTCGGTCAATTAACAACTCTTTATGAAGTAAAAAATGCTCCACAAATAAAATATCTGTAATTCACAAATAAAATGAATTAGAAATCGCCATTTACGTAAATTTTTTGAAAACAATGGGTTTAGGTAAATCGCCATTTACGTAATAAATTGTTGAAAACAATGGGTTTAGAGATTCGTATTTAAAAAACTGATTTAAAAAACTGTAGAAATGAGATGATCCGCCAAATTAGCTCCTGCTTAAACTTGTTTGTCAATCCTATTTTAAATTTGAGCACATCTATCTACTTTGTTCTTTAACTAATAATTGACATTTGTGCTTCTTTCATGCTTGTTTGTCCTGTGTTTTGAAACTCGAAACTACATTGTGAGAGAGATTAGAAACTCGAAATTTCTTATGGAATTGAGAGCAATGAAATCATCATTTGCTATTTCAACCCTTGTATAATATGAAATAGAATTACGAGACACAGGGCTGAGAATGATGGAATCAACTTTCTCTCTTAGCCTTTGAAAAGAATGAAACAAAATCATGGGAATAAAGATGCAAGCATAGACGTTAAAATTTACCTGTATCCGGATGAGCTTGGAAGATTCCCCATGCCTAAGAAGATCTCGGACAAAAAACCAGCAAAGAAGGATCACACCCAATCCAGAACAGCCTTTTCGGAAGATGGAAGAAAACCCAGCTGAATGAAATCTGTTCTGGATATGTTGAGAACCAGAGCGTGGGTAGATGGATAATTAAAACTGGTAGGTATGATGGATATTGCTCGCCGCGCCTCGACCTCCCACGAAATCTACCCAATCTATCAGAGTACAGAAAGATGACGGATCCCAGATCACCTCGAAAACCATGCATCCATCATTCAAGACTTACATGAATCCATTAAGCAACAAACAAAAAATGGAAACGGCATAGGGAGCCAAGGGTTGTCGGATCCAGGCGCTGACGTGGAGGTTATCGTGGGTGTGATGGGAATATGCATGTCTAACATGCCAGAACCATCCCATATCCATGCGTTGATGTGCTTCCATGGAAGGATGGCAGACAATGGATATATGTCAATGCATATGCCTCTGTTACCATAATACACATGAGTATATCCATGCACTGATAGAGTCTTAATGACTCTGCAACAGGCTAGATATTGCTTGCCATAAATGTATGGCATCTTCTTATTTTTTTAATGTACATCCTTTGATTACCTATTGATTATACGTCATATTGTCGCTCTCGCAAGTGTTTAATTTGTAGATTGGGAATAACCTAATCCTGTAGCAAATCGGAACTTTACATATTTTTAAGTAAATTTGTTTGAAATTATGGAATTGTTGATGTGGTTTGTTGAAATTGTAATATTGAAATGTTTAAATAAAAATAGAATTCAAGATATGAAATTGCATATTTGGTTTGTAAGAAGTGTAATATTGAAATGTCTAATTGGAAATGAAAACATCCAACAATTTGTTTTTATTAAAATCCATAAAAAAATATACGAATAACTTTATGGACTAGATGATTTTCTACATGAGTTGAACAAATCCTATAAATTGCATCTGAAAGGCAGCCTAGAAAAAAAGGGCTTACTCAAGGAATGAAATGAAGAAGCTCATAACAAGAATTCACATGTCTTCTGCTTCTAAGTCGATATGTACAGACAATTGTAATTGTGTAATGGATTCAAACAAGGTAGTTCAAAAGATTTTTTACGCAAGGATAAGACCAAAGATTTGGGACAGAATGGAAAAAAATGTTGCTTTTCAAGGATGAACGATAAGCAAGCACCAAAGAGGAAAAGACAATTTTTTTAGAAATTTAAAGGGTGTAGAAATTGTGTGTAGTAACTAGCACAACCACATCATAAATTATAGAGGTGGTTGATATATGCATATAGGCTATATCAATCATTTTTATAATAAATATGCAAGTTTCACATTAGAGTTAGGGTTTTATATTAGGTTTAGGGTTAGAGTTTTAATTAGGATTAGTATTTCAAATTAAAATTAGGGTTTCAGATGTATTCCATTTATGCTTTTAATAATATATTTGTTTGTTTATTAAATAAATTTTTATATAGTGTTTTGAGAATAATTATTTTATTAACTATTTTTAACTTAAATAACTCTCAACCAATTTAAAATGTTAAAAGATAACTTAAAATATTCACAACAACTAAAAATTAAAATGACTCACTACAACATATTAAAACTTACTTAGTCATTAACATAGACCCACTAACTGTTGATTAAGGTTGGTTGTCATTGATGTCAACCCTTGAAGAAAGCCCAGTAGCACAAAGGTTTGGGTAATGGAACCAAGTTTGTTTGATGTAAATATGACTCATTATTGTCTTGTCATGGTTGATAATAAGTAGAAATGGATGAACTCGAAAGTGGTCCCCTTATGGTGAAATCCCTCACGGGAAGACACTTTGCAAATTGAGTTATCCTAGAAGTATGGTTAGAGAACCCATGCTTATTTGTGGAATAATGAGATGAAGGTCAGTAAATTTGTCAGTGAAACTATCCTAGATGGATATTTCTTGTCATGCCATTTTTTATGGTATGTGGAACACCACATAAATCCTCACGGATAGAGAGTTATGGCCATGAGCAGTTGCAGAACCTAGGTTTGGGTAATGGACCCAAGTTTGTTTGATGGATAATGATATGAGTTTTAATATATTTTCAAGTAATAATATTCTATATGGATATTACATGTCATTCCATTTCTGGTGGTATGTGGAACGTCACATAACTCCTCACCATTTGAGAGTTCTGGCCTTACAAAGTTGGAGGACCCTCATATGTCATCTAGAAGACCCAAAAGGTCAAAGTAGTCAAAGTGGTTTAAGGGATTTTAGAAGGAAAATAATAAAATGAAGTGATGAGTGTACTATAATTCAAAGTGAATACAAATGAATTATTTAAATAATAAATTTAATGGAGAAATTAGAAGTGGGTTAACCCTAAAATAAGGAAAGTGGGCAACGTGACCGAGAAGATGTTTTTAAGGAATCTACTTGGAGAGTATAAATAAGAGGCAAAGATCTCTCATTTCAGAAAACGGTTGAGCATATTGAATATATATAGGTGTCTAAGGTAACCAAAGGATATCTAAGCCAAATTTCTGAGGGAAGGTGAAGCAAAGAAGGTTGGAATTCAAGGAAGGATAAATTATTTTGATTATGCTTTCTAAGGTATGTTATTTATAGGTCATCTCACCAATTTTGCAACATTTTCTTTTTATAATGATTCAGACCGTGAAATTTCTATGCCATTGAGGAAACATATCCAAGTATCTTTGGTAAAAAATTCATCTTGTGGGTTGTTGTATTTTTGGAGTTACACTCCGTGGAAAATATGGTTTTTGGCTAGTCCTAAAACTAATCTAAAACAAGTGTTTCGGGTAAAAACGTCATAACTTATGCATAACATATCCAAATTCAATGAGACCAAATGTGCTGGTTAGAGTACATTCTGTAGTATTCTTTGTAATAGTTTTATATCGATTCAACAAATATTCTGTGCGGGGAATGATCTACAAGGTTGCTCTCTAGAATAAGCCCAAATTCAGCAAGGTATGTGTGATATCCCATAAAATAAAATATTTTTGAAAGTTAAATTTTCTAGAAATTTAATTTCGTTTTTAGTAAATTCGAATTTGGAAAAAAACTTTCCATTTATGGAAATTCTGAATTTCGAATTGGATATTTGTAATTAGTTATTATGACTGTTGGGCAAATTTCTGATTGGGACACAACTAACTATTTGACTATGACACTTGTATAAGAACAAAAGATTTATGTTAATTGTAGGAGGACAAATGGAACAACCATGTTAAAATCAGTTGACCATGACTCCATGAGGGGGAAACAAGTTGGAACTACCTCTGGGCTGATGATTACAAGTGGAAAATCGGAGATTTGGCCATGGGCAGCCCCTAAAAATCACGGGTTTAGAAAGATGCAAAAATTCCCCCCAAGGGAGGGAAAAGACCTAGGCAAAATTGATATATCGCATATGCAAGGAGGGAGGATGCTGCCAAGTATGCTGGAAAGATTTTGATATGCCCTTGCTATTATGAACACTACGGATTGAGTGTGAGGCAAGAGGAGCTCGTTGAAATGGATTTCCCTTGCTGTTATGAGCACTCCTAAGTAAGTGTGAGGAAAGAGGATAAATGGTGGAATTAAAGAACAATGTTGAGGAGGAGTTTCCAAGTTCGTCCTCATGGATTCATGGTCAGGCTAGGGGTGAATCGGGCAAGTGACTTTGGCTTCCCTATTCTACAGTTGGGAGGAACATGGCTATTCCCTTTGTCTTTCCCTGAACTGTTCTAGATATGTAAACCTTTCCTTCTTTGTTTGCATGTCATGATGAATTATTGACTGATCAAATTGCAATTGCTTAAGAATGAATGGATTACTCTTTTATATATAATTCTGAAGGAATGAAATGAAATGTAGGGTAAACCCTAGAGTTTCAATTTGTAGCTATCGAGGAAAAACTATTTTAGTGTCTTTACCGGAAGGAAAAGAAGATTTGGTAATTTATTAGAGAGCATAGCTGTGTTAAATAGAATACTATTTCATTATATTATATTAGAGATCATCACTAGAATAATGTGTCATATGTATATCTAGTTATTTTATCTTTTTGATATAAGATTTGTGCAGACGCTATCCTGGAAGTAATTATGGGGTTTAAAACTTTTACATACCTATATCTACAGGCATCTCTGTGTGGATTATCTCTTAATTCTTGGCGATTTGTTCTATAGAATTAAAATTACTGTTGGAACGATTACACAATAGGTATTAGCTATGTGTGCGGATATATATAAATATATATTTATATAGATAACCATAAAAATTACATGACCCATTTAAATGTCTGATATAGGTATATTCAACAGGGGCAAAACATAATGGGAGACAAATAGTCGAATTAATCATAAATGCATTTTCTGGAAATGAAATAATGAAAAGAATAGTCTAACTAGTCATAGTTGAACTTCATGGAAATGAAAGGATGGAGAGCTCCGTAAGCATAAGGATTCAGGGACGTTTAATCAAAACCTTTACCAAAAAAATTTGCTTAATTGTTTAAACCTTAGAGAATAAAATGGTGTGAAAAAAATCGAAGTCAATCAGGTTTCGGTGATCACAAATGCCGAACACAAAAAAATAAGAAGTGATGAGTCCCGAAATGCGAAAGGGTTGTGGGCCCCGCAGTTTGGGATTTCGAGGTTCGGGATTTCGAGGTTTTTGAACAGTTGATGCATAAACTAAATGAAACAAGAAGTGCCAAATCGCGAAATGTGAAAGGACTATGGGCCCAACATTTCAGGGTTTCGAGGTTCAGGATTTTGGGATTTATTAAAGAAAAGGAACTCCGCGCATATGTAAGAAGCAAATCCTGAATGACAAAATAGAAACTTGGTATTTTACATTCTTTTAAAATATGCTCAGTCTTTGTTTAAATGATTCGTGTATCTGATTTTATGCGTCTAAGTGTGCTCGGTTGAAATAATTTCCATAGATGACATCAGATCATTGTAAGAAGTTTATGTTCAAAGACTAAATTTTGGGAATGGTTCCTTCTGAAACAAAATGCTAGAAAAAACTATCTACATATGAACTTGAAAGAGCAAGATCCACCTACAGGAGCATTTTTAGCTTTGAAATCCAAATTCTAGGTAGGGTTTTCTATGTATAGATGAGCTTGAAAGGTACCGATCTATTTATAGGCATATGTTTACTTCTGTAATTAAATTTCTAGCAGATCTATCCTTGAATAATTGAATTGGAAGAATCCTGTACATATAGTACTTCGGGGTTTCCGGGTTCAGGGTTTCGCAATTTTCGACTACAATATTTATGGGCCCTTCGACCTCTCGGGACCCAAAATACCAAAAAGGGGCTTAACGGTTTTTGGCCTTTTTGCTTGAAATCAACAATCTCGATTCTTTTGGGATTTCGCGAACCGAAAGTTCGCAATACATCGACTCCAAAATCCCTTGCTTCCCCAAACACCAAACTCCGAAATGACGAGATCAATGACTCTTGTTGCTTCACATCCAACGGTCTTTACTCCTCCTGAGCTTCTGAGCGCTAAAAGATGATCAGTCTTAACCCTCCCACAGATCTATGAGATCCAATGGTCCATGGGATTTCGGTACTTTCCCACGAAGAAATGTCACCGTTCGTTCACTCCGCTCAAGGATCTCTAGCCAAAATGACTTAGCGTTATCCACCTGAACTCGACCTCTGCGAGATGACTTAGATATTTGCCTCCCTCTGAATACTTTGAAGGTGTTATCCCTTCTGAGCTTCATCTCTCTGAACATCAAAGGTTCCTTCGACCTGAGTTTAGACATTGCCTTTATACATAAGTATGTTGGAGTAGTTTGAGAGTCAAGGGAAGTGATAGAATTATGGAAATAATGTACCCTCATAAGATTTTATGTTCAAAGTAAACTAGACTGGCGTAGTAATGACATTATGGACATAAATGAATCTTACCTTCTCTTAAATTCTAAGCTTAAACGAAATCAAATTATGTCATATTTTTTTATTTTTTATGGTGAATTTGAGGTTCATTACATATTGTATCAGAGCAAAGGTTACAACACTGGGCCTGAATAGGGCCACATTAATTGCTTAGTATATACTCCGATATATGAAAAAACTAATAAATCTTGTAATTACAAACATAAAGCCTTTCTGTTTTGTGTTGATTATGGCATCCCAAGAAGGTGTAGAAACCAGGATGGAAGGGAATCCACAGCAAGGACCTCCTGGAGATCCAAGACAAAACAGTGATGGAAGCTCACCCATGGAGGTGTTGGAAACAATGAGGAATCTTATTGTGGAACTGCAGGTTTTCAAGACCGATAATGAAAAATAGAAGAAAGCACAGCAGGAACAACAAGAGATAAATGAAGTCCTGTTGCGTAGTATAGTAACCAAGAAAATCCCAAAATATGATAACCATGATGAGGAGGTCAGCAAAAGGGCCTCGAAGAATTCTGGTGTGGAAACAGAAAAATGAGACAGTTTTTCGAAAGGGACACCTTCAGCTGAGGACAAAACTATATCAGACAGAAAAAGAAAACAAGTAGACCACCTTAAAGGAGAATTTAAAAAGATTAAAACAGCTACCTTTGATGGAGAATCTAGGATAGGAGAAGAAGCTAAGGCATGTTTGTTGGACATAAAAAATACTTTCAGATCTACAACTATTCCAACAACATGGTGGTAGGACCTAAAGTTGGCCAAGGGCCTAAAGGAGAAACAGTTGGAATGGTCCGACTTTAAGAAGTATTTCAAGAAAAAATACCTTTCTGAAACCTATTATGAAAGGAAGACGAAAGAATTTTACGCGTTACAACTCGGACAGATGACAATGGAGGACCTTATAAATAAATTTATGGAACTACTAAGGTTCGTACCATACATCTGGGAGGATAAGGTAAAAGTCTAGTGATTCTTAAGTTGTTTACCACAGGCCTACCGGGAAAGAATTGAGTTTGACAACCCCAAATCCTTGAGTGAGGTATTCAGGAAAGCACAAATGTGCTATGACTAGTATAAATAGTGAGTAGAGTTTCCCAAGACCTGGAAGTATAAGAAGCAAGATCGAATGAACTAGCAGAAGAAGGGATACCAGCCAACTCCTTATCAGAATGCAGCAAAAAGTTTCCCAAAGAAGGATTTTCACTCCAATCATCTGAATACACAAGGTAACGGTAAACCGGTAAACCTGGGAACGAAGAAGTTTGGGGACAACTCCCATGAGCCACTAAAGTGTTGGGAGTGTGGAGAGCCTCATATAAGGAGGAATTGTCCACGTTTAATTACAGCCAACAGAACTATGGTTCGCAATTTGTAGGAAGCCTCGACAGTGGGAGACGTGGGCAGAAGTCTGCATTGGATAAATGCATCCATAGATGGTCGACAAGCTGACCACCAGTCCTCGGTGGTGGAAATCGAAGGTAAAATCAATGACACTCAAATTTCTATTTTAATTGACCCTCGAGCTATGTTAAGTTATATTACTCCCGATGTAGTAGAGTCGAATAAACTTAAGAAACTGAAGCACACATCATCATGGCTTGTACAACTAGCAATAGGTACTAAAAGAAAGGTAGTTGACTTTATTTCTGATCTTGAGTTCATCTTAGATGGCCAAAGGATAAGGACCAATCTGAACATCCTACCACTAGTATCTTATGATATGATTATAGGGATGGATTGGTTGGAACAACACAAAGTAGTACTAGACTGTTATACAAAGATACTTAGCTATAAAGATAATTTTGGCACTGTTAGAATAGCCCAAGGCATACCAAAACCTGTATCAGTAAGACAAGTTTCAGCGATGCAACTCAAGAAATGTATTAGAAAGGGATGTCAAGTTTATGCCATCCAAGTGACGAATCTATTAGAAAAAGAAGATAAGCACAAGTGAGAAGACTTTGCTGTCCTACGTGAATTCAGAGACATGTTTGTGGATGAGATACCAGAATTACCTCTTAGAAGTGAAATATATTTTTCCATAGACTTACTACCCGGATCAGCCCTTATCTTAAAATCACCCTACCAAATGAGTCTACCAAAACTGACAGAATTAAAAATACAATTATAGGAATTGTTGGACAAAGAGTACATCAGACTGAGTGTCTCTCCATGGGGAGCACGAGTCCTCTTTGTGAAAAAGAAAGACGGTACTCTAAGACTATGTATCGATTATAGACAACTGAACAAAATGACTATTAAGAACAAATACCCCTTACCAAGGATAAATGATCTGTTCGATCAAGTGGGTGGGGCCAAGATCTTTTCAAAGTTGGATTTATGATCCGGTTATCATCAAATTAGGATAAAAGACGAGGACATAAACAAAGCATCTTTTCGGACAAGATATGGACACTAAGAATTCATAGTCATACCTTTTGGATTCACTAATGCGCCAACCACGTTTATGTGCCTGATGAACAGTATTTTCAGTCAATACTTAGACAAATTTGTGGTAGTATTTATCAACGATATTCTGGTCTATTAAAAAATGGAGGAAGAACGTGATGAACACTTAAGGATAGTGCTGTAAACATTGAGAATACATAAACTGTATGCCAAATTTGACAAGTGTGACTTTTATCAAAAAGAAATACAATACCTAGGACATGTAATTTCAGCAGAAGGCATTGTCGTAGACCCGGAGAAGACGAAAGCCATTATGGAATGGACAATACCTAAGGATGTAGTAAAGATCCGATCATTCATGGGAATCATCGAATATTACCATAGGTTTATAGAAGGATTTTCCAAGATAGCCTACCCTATCACATCTTTACAAAAGAAAGGGACCAAGTTTAACTGGTCACAAAAGTGTCAAGACAGTTTTAACAAGTTGAAAGAATTATTAACATCGGCGCCCATTTTGAAGGTAGCAGACCCAGATAAAAACTTCACAGTATGTGTTGATGCAAGTAAAGAGGGACTATGTGGTGTCCTAACTCAAGAAGGACACGCTATTTGTTATGAGTCCCAGAAATTAAAGGAACATGAGCAAAATTATGTCACTCACGACTTAGAATTGGCAGCGGTAATACAATCATTAAAAATGTGGCGACACTACATAATGGGAAGGAAATTTCTACTATTGACGAATAATAGTGGTGTGAAATATCTATTTAGTCAACCAAAGGTCAATGCACGACAAGGAATATGGTTAGCCTTCTTGAGCGAATTCGACTTCAAGGTTAGACATATCTAGGGCAAAGAAAATAAAGTAGCATATGCTTTAAGAAGAAGAGTCCATGGGTTGTTTGAGGTAAATATCAGTAGGATAGAAAGTAATCTGGAACAAAAGGTAAGGACGGTCGGTATTAGCGACGAAAATTACACTAAGATGATGGAAGAATTACAAAACAGTACCGCAAACTCAGATAAACTAGATCTAAGTATCGACAAGAAGGGTTATTACGATTTAAAAACAGACTTTACATTCCAGATACAACAGAGTTAAAATTAACAATTTTGGACGAAGTGCATAAGAAACAGTATTCTGGTCATCCACGTTACCAAAAAGTGATACCAACACTTAGAAAATTGTTTTAATGGCCTAATATGAAAGGCAAAACAACAAAATACTTGGCTAGGTGCCTGGATTGTCAATAGGTTAAGGCCAAACACTAGCATCCAGCCGGCCTATTACAGCCATTACCAGTACCAGAATGGAAATGGGAGACCATATCACTGGACTTTATAACAGGGTTGCCTAAAACTCAGAAACATAATGATTCTATCATGGTTGGAATCGATAAACTCAACAAGTCTTCACACTTTATTCCTGTAAAGTCTACTTTTAAAGATATAAACATTGTCGAAATATTCATGAAAGAAATTTTTAGACTGCATGGTATTCCTAAAATGGTGATTTCAGATAGAGATGTAAAATTCACATCCTCTTTTTGGAAGGAATTGTTTGCAGGGCTAAATACTAATTTGAATTTCAGTACGAGCTATCATCCCCAAATGGATGGATAGACCGAAAGGACAAACCAAACCATAGAGGATATGCTCTGCATGTATGTAAGAACAAAACCGAACAAGTGGGAAGACTACCTACACCTGGTAGAATTTGCATATAACAATGGGTACTAAACTTCGGCTAAGTTGATCCCTTTCGAAATATTGTATGGTAGAAAGTGTACAACTCCAATTAGTTGGGATAACCTGGCTAACTGACTCATGGGTGGACCTGAGATGCTCCAAGAAATGGAGAACATGGTAAGGAAGGCACAACAGAACTTGAAAGAAGCACATGACATACATAAGAGCTATGCAGATTAAAAAAGAAGACACTTGGAATTTCAAGTAGGAGACCATGTTTATTTGAAGGTCAAAGCCCAAAAAATCTCGTTGAAGTTCGGGAACTATGCCAATATGGCACCCAGGTTTTGTGGGCCCTTCGAGATACTAGCTCGAATTGGACCCGTAGCATATCAACTTGCACTTCCAGCTAATCTAAGAATTCATAATGTATTTCATGTTTCCTTGTTGAAAACGTATATTCATGACCCTACTCATAGGATTGATTGGGACTTGGTGCAGGTGGAACCAGAGGGCGAGTTCCAAGTGGAACCCCTGCATATTCTGGACTGGAGAGAAATAACACTTCGAAATAGAGTCATCGCTCAGGTAAAGGTGCAAGGGAAGCACTTTAGTCCTGAGGAGGCCACTTGGGAGTTGGAGGGAGATTTGCGGAAATCTCATCCAATCCAATTCCAGGAAAGGAACGACCACTGAGGACAGTGTTTTACTGAAGGGGGAAAGGATGTGATATCCCCAAAAATAAAATATTTTTGAAATTTAAATTTGCTGGAAATTTAATTTTGTTTTTAGTAAATTCGAATTTGGAAAAAAATTTTCCATTTATGGAAATTCTGAATTTCGAATTGGATATTTGTAATTAATTATTATGACTATTGGGAAGAGTTCTGATTGGGACTCAACTAACTATTTGACTATGACACTTGTATAAAAACAGAATATTTATATTAATTGCAGGAGGACAAATGGAACATCCATGTTAAAATCAACTGACTATGACTCCATGAGGGGGAAACAAGTTGGAACTACCTTTGGGATGATGATTACAAGTGGAAAATTTTTGGAATTGAGTAAGTGTGAACTCCATGAGCATTGTTGAGTAAGTGTGAGGCAAGAGGATAATTTTTGGAATTGAAGAACAGTGTTGAGGAGGAGTTTCCAAGTTCGCCCTCATGGATTCATGGTCAGGCTAGGGGGTGAATTGAGCAAGTGTCTTTGGTTGCCCTATTCTATGGTTGGGAGGAATGTGGCTATTCCCTTTGTCTTTCCGCGAAATTTTCCAGATATGTAAACCTTTCCTTCTTTGTTTGCATGTCATGATGAATTATTGACTAATCGAATTGCAATTGCTTAAGAATGAATGGAGTACTCAGTTTTATATAATTCTGAAGGAATGAAATGAAATGTAGGGTAAACCTTAGAGTTTGAATTGTTAGATATCGAGGAAAAACTATTTTAGTGTCTTTACCGAAAGGAAATCGAGATTTGGTAATTTATTAGAAAGCATAGTTGTGTTAAATAGAATACTATTTCATTATATTATACTAGAGATTATCACCAAATCAATGTCTCATATGTATATCCGGTTATTTTATCTTTTTGATATAAGATTTGTGCAGATGATATCCTGGAAGTAATTATGGGGTTTAAAACTTGTACAGGCATTTCCCTGTGGATTATCTCTTAATTCTGGGCGATTTGTTCTATAGAATTAAAATTACTGTTGGAAAGATTACACAATAGGTATTAGCTATGTGTGTGGATATATATAAATATATATTTATATAGATAACCATAAAAATTACATGACTCATTTAAATGCCTAATATAGGTATATTCAACAGGGGCGAAACATAATGGGAGACAAATAGTCTAATTAATCATAAATGCATTTTATGAAAATGAAATAATGAAAAAAATAGTCTAACTAGTCATAGTTGAACTTCATGGAAATGAAAGGATGGAGAGCTCTGTAAGCATAAGGATTCAGGGACGTTTAATTAGAACCTTTACCGAAAATTTTTGTTTAATTCTTTAAACCTTAGAGAATAAAATGGTGTGAAAAAAACCGAAGTCAATTGGGTTTGGGCGATTACAAACGCCGAACACAAAAAAATAAAAAGTGTTGAATACCGAAATGCGAAAGGACTGTGGGCCCTGCATTTTAGGATTTTGGGGTTCGGGATTTCGGGGTTTTTGAACACCTGATGCATAAACTAAATGAAACAAGAAGTGCCAAATCATGAAATGCGAAAGGACTGTGGGCCCATCATTTTGGGGTTTTGGGGTTCGTGATTTCGGGATTTAGTAAAGCAAAGGAACTCCACACATATGTAATAAGCAATACCCGAATGTCGAAATAACAACTTGGTATTTTACCTTCTTTTAAATATGCTCATTCTTTGTTTGAATGATTCGTGTATCTAATTTTATGTGTCTAAGTGTGCTTGGTTGAAATAATTTCCATAGATGACATCGGATCGTTGTAAGAAGTTTATGTTCAAAGACTAAATTTTGCGAATGGATCCTTCTTAAACAAAACACTAGATAAAACTATCTACATATGAAATTGAAAGAACAAGATCCACCTAGGGTTTTATATGTATAGATGAGCTTGAAAGGTACCGATCTATTTATAGGCATATGTTTACTTCTGTAATTAAATTTCTAACAGATCTATCCTTGAATAATTGAATTGGAAGAAGCCTGTACATATAGTACTTCGGGGTTTCGAGGTTTGGGGTTTCGCGATTCAGGATTTTGTGATTTCTAGCCACAATATTTATGGGCCCTTCGACCTCCCAGTACCTGAAATGTCAAAAAGGGGCTTAACATTTTTTGGCCTTTTTGCTTGAAATCAACAATCCTGATTCTTTCAGGATTTCGCGAACTGGAAGTTCACGATACATCGACTCCAAAATCCCTTGCTGCCCCAAATGCCGAACTTCGAAATGACGAGATCAATGACTCTTGTTGCTTCTCATCCAATGGTCGCTACTCCTCCTGATATTTTGAGTACTAAAAGATGATCAGTCTTAACCCTCCCATAGATCTATGAGATCCAACGGTCCGCGAGATTTCGGTACTTTCCCACGAAGAAATCTCACCGTTCGTTCACTCCGCTCAAGGATCGCTGGCCAAAATGACTTAGCGTTCTCCACCTGAACTTGACCTCTGCGAGATGACTTTGATCTTTGCCTCCCTCTGAATACTTCGAAGGTGTTATCCCTTCTGAGATTCATCTCTCTGAACATCAAAGGTTCCTTCAACCTGAGTTTATACATTGCCTTTATACATAAGTATATTGGAGTAGTTTGAGAGTCAAGGGAAGTGATAGAATTATGGAAAGAATGTACCCTCATAAGATTTTTTGTTCAAAGTAAACTAGACTGGCGTAGTAATGACATTATGGATAGAAATGAATCTTACCTTCTCTTAAATTCTAATCTTAAACGAAATTCAATTATGTCATAAATTTTAATTTTTTTATGGTGAGTTTGAGGTTCATTACAATATGTCATTTTTTCTATAACTCCTTTTATGAGAGGTTCCAAGTAGTGACACCTAGAGTAATTGAATAAAACACACTGAAGAACATTTGTATCAATTTCATATCTTTATTTATTACAAGTACAAAGTTATGATTATTTCAAATTAGGGTTGTTGACTAATCCAAAACTAGTCATAAGAGACTAAAGAAAAGTTTGATGAAAATGCTAGTCTCGTGTTGTTAAAGTTAAGGAAATTTTGCAGGTATGTGATCATATACACCAGGTCTATTAAAAAGTTACAAATCATATTTGAATGATGAAATTTATGAGGGATTTTGGTTAAGGTACATGTTGTGTACATGGTTGAGACAAGTAGTTGATGAGCTGGCACATACATGAGGTGTATAGTTGATGATGTTGGTACATATTGATGAGTCATAGTTGATGCGTAGTTGACACATGATTGGTGCATACTTGGTACATGATTGGTTGCACTTTTTTATGGTACAAGTTGATTATAGATTGTTTGGTACAGATTGGTGCATGGTTGATGGACTTGTTTATGGTACATGTTAATTACAGGTTGAGGTACAGGTTGATGCATGGTTGATGCATGGTTCAGGTTTATTAGTACATTTTTACAGCAATATATCTCACAGTGATAGTGTGATAGTGGTTGCATCATTCTACTTCTACTTCAGGGCGGTTGGACGGGGCAAGGACATGTGGTTGTAGCCACCTTCCAGTTGTAGCCAGAGAACATAGGGGGTTGTATCCTCCTTATGGTTGTAGCCAGAGAACATAGGGGGTTGTATCCTCCTTATGGTTGTAGCAAGAGAATTGGGGAGTTTGAAATTCCTCCGATTGTAGCCAGAGAAACTAGGGGGTTAGATGAGACATCCCCCAAAAATAAAAATAAAAAAAAATTTGTGCTGGAAATTTATTTCTGTTTTTGGCAAATTCGAATCTGAAATTTTTTTGCCATTTATGGAAATTTCAATTTTCGAATTTAATAATTGTATTTAATTATTGTGACTATTGGGCAAAGATCTGTTTGGACTCAACTAACTATTTGACTATGACACTTGTATCACAACAGAATATTTATATTAACTGCAGGAGGACAAATGGAACAACCATGTTAAAAATTAGCTGACCATGACTCCATGAGTGGGGAACAAGCTAGAACTACCTCTAGGATAATGATTACAAGTGGAAAATCAGAGATTTGGCCACTGGAAACCCCTGAAAATTAGGGATTAAGAAAGCTATGAAAATCCCCAAAGGAGGGAAAAGACCTGGGCAAAAAAAATAAAAATGGATAAATAGCATATGTGAGGAGGCAGGACGCTACCAAGTATGCTGGGAAAGGATTTCAGAGCTCTCTTGTTGTCATGAACACTGCGGATTGAGTGTGAGGCAAGAGGAGCTTGCTAAAACAAGATCGCCTTGCTGTTATGAGAACTGTTAAGTAAGTGTGAGGCAAGAGGATAACTATTGGAATTGAAGGACATTGTTGAAGAGGAGTTTCCAAGTTTGTCCTCATGGATTCATGGTTAGGGTAGGGGGTGAATTGGGCAAGTGACTTTGGTTGCCCGGTTCTACGTTTGGGAGGAATGTGGTTGTTCCCTTTGTCTTCCTATGGATTGGATTCATATATGTTGATCTACCCCTCTCGATTATGAATGGCTATGTTTTTATTTCGATGTCTTATTAAATCCAAACTTGAATGATGTCCACTCTCTATCTGAATGATTTTTCTGATGCATTGTATTGATTAAATTGGAATTGTAACGTTTTCCATTTTTGTTTGTTGTGGGGAATATATGTGAAGAAAATCTGTAATTATATTTCTATAAGTAAGTATGGAAAGGAGGAAATTAACGACAATGATGCAGATCCTCTCTGTAGATAAGTCCCCAGGAAACCAACTTTAGATCCCTCGGAACATCATTTATAATGACCAATCCCTGATGGAATGATATTCTTAATCATGTAATTACATAGATGCACAGATCTAGTATTGTTGACGTTTAATGTTGTGATTAAAAGAGGCTCTAAGTGAATATTATGGAATTTACCTTATACAGAAAATTTTATCCTTTGTGCCCTTATGTGCATGTAAAATTCCTAAGTCCTTAGGTTTCCAAAATTCTRTGAGGTAAAGGTATATCGTATCCTTCTACACCTTCAGTTCTCCTAGAAAACGAAAATCAAGAGTACCCGCAAAGGATAAAGAGCAGGGGGTGATGAAAATAGTGTGAAGAGTTACAGTAGAAGTAGAGTACTCTCTTCCTTTGCGTTTTGATTGAATGATTACCTTAATTCTTTTAAACAGGAAAACTTGGTCCAACTTTGTTTTCTCCTTTCATAGGTTCATGTATATTGATGTATGGATTCTGAACTCACGAAGTTCCGAACCCAGAAACCCCGAAGCTTCCACTTTTTGCATTTCAGAAGTTGGTTACATAAGAGGTTTGGGACACTTGAATTCACGAAGTTTCGAACCCCGAAACCCCGAAATGTGGGTCCCACCTTCCTATCTTTTTCAGAATTCAGAAGTGGTTGTATGTTGGATGTTGACTTCTGAAACCCCGAATCCTGAAATCCCGAAGTGTTGGTCCCACACCCTTTCACCTTTCGGAATTTGGGAATTGTTGTGCGTTGTTGTTTGGTTTTTGAAACCACGAAATCTCGAAATGTCAGTTCCTTTCTTTTTCGCAATTCAGGAATTTTTGTATGTTGGTTGTTTGGCTATGAAGTCCCGAACCCCGAAATTCCGAAATGCGGGTCTCACCTTTCCTTTTTTCTTTTCGGAAGTTTGTTTATGTTGTTGTTTGGGGCACTTGAACTCATGAAGTTTCGAACCCCCAAAACCCTGAAGCACTAGTCTAACCTTCTCTCTTTTCGCATTTCAGAGGTTTGTTACATGAGATGTTGGGGCACTTGAACTTGCAAAATCTCGAACCCTGAAACTCCGAAGTGTTGATCCCACTTACCTTTTTCGCGATTTTGGGAGTTGTGGTGTGTGGATGTTGGACTTTGTACTCACGAAATCCCGAACCCCAAAATCCCGATACACTGGTCACCTTTCGCAATTTCAAAAGTTTGTATATGTTGTTGTTTGGGTACTTGAACTCACGAAGTCCCGAACCCCAAAACCCCGATGGGTGGGTCCCACTTTCCCTTTTTCCCTTTTGGAGGTTGTGGTGTGTTAATGTTTGACACTTCCAAATGTGAAATCCCGAACCCCGAACCCCGAAGTACCGGGTCCACAGTCTTTCCGCATTTTTCACATTTTTGGAAAACGACGTGGCCCCTTTATTTCATTCTTTGTTCAACATTTATAATCGCCGAAATCGATTGACCTCTATTATGTTTCCCAAACTGTAGTAACCTAGAAGAAAACTTATTGTTATGGGAACAACTCTAATAATGTAATGAATGGAATGGTAAGAGAACGTGACGCAGATGCCACCTCTTTGCCTCGACAGATGCCACCTCTTTTCCTCGACGTAATGAATTGGAGGGAAGAGCTCTTCCCTCCAATCTACCTACCCTATTCAATTACATTGAATGTGTTTTCTAGTCCAAAAATCGGATCTAGATTTCATCCTTACAATAATTAAGGCCTACCTACTCTAATGCCTGCACAAAGGCATGGCTCCATGGCTCAATAGCCTACAACATTAATTACATTCAAATTCAAAATTGAAGATGAGGGTTGTGCCTCTCTTTAGCCTTGAATGTGTGCGTTGACATGGGTAGTTGGTTGGTTGGCTGACGTGGAGAGATGCTCCTGCATCATACTCCTCAGCTGCAAAATTCATGAGCTCCTTCTCATGAGCTTCCCATCTCAGTTGTTGAAATCCTCTTGGATCCCAAACAAATTTATGGAGTTGTTCATCTGCTCTATCTCCCTGTTACTGCTACTTCTACTTCTGCGTTGTTTCTACCTTTCTTCCCAGCTTCTCCTTGCTGATCGTTTTTGTTGACTCTACCATCAGCCTTCTCATGTCTTCTATAACCTCATCCAGCTACTAAAATGGCTGGCCTTGTTCATGCAGTCTCCTCAGCTGCATTTTCTTTCTGCAGATGGGCAGATCATCATGATCTCCCATGTCATCCTCTTCATCTACTTCAAACCTCACATGTTGGATGTGCATTCCCTATACCCTCACCCTTCTCTCCAGGGATTCAATCTGTTCATATAGATCAGCAAAGTTAATGTTGTCTACCTCTTCCTCTTCTTCTTCTACAAACTCCCAGGTTGCAGTTTTTTCAGTCTCCTGGATGAAAATATTGATCCATTCCTCGGAATGCTCATAATCCTCCTCTTCTTCTTCTGTTATCAGCTTCAGTGCTGCAGCTTCCTTAGATTCCTAGCTGAAAGCATTGAGACACTCCTCAGAATGATCATCTTGTTCTACTTGGGCAGTCTCAAACACCTGCTCCAATTCTTCTTTCCTAACAGTCTCAACTGGTTGTCCTTCTTCTGATGTCGCTGATTCATCTGCAACATAGGCTTATGCCTCCTCTAAGCTATGTGGTAGGGATATTTCAATTCCCCCAATCATCAGAAGATTTATCCGATCTTCCTTCCTTGTCAGTTGCACCTGTTGATCCAAACTCACTTCTGAGTTTACCTGCTCTGTCAACTCCTCGAGATGATCTAAAATCACCTCTGAGTCCATGATACTCTCAGATAGCCTCATCTATTCATCCCTGCCCACCTAGAAATATGGGATTTTCCTGCTGCCTCCTCGGTAGACTATAAGATCAACCGATCCCATCTTCATCAGCACCGCTTGCTAAATTGCACTCACCTCCGAGTCCATGAGACTTTCATACAGTCTTGCATTCTTATCTCTGCCCACCTGGAAATTTGAGATTCTTCCACTGCCCTCCTGGCAGTCTCCGAGATCCCGCAGCAACCTCATTCTATTGCTCAACTGGAAATGTGAAATTCCTTAGCTGTCCTCCTGACAGTTCCTGCGATCTTCAGCTGATCTCAACTCCTTACCCACTTGGAAATTTGGAATTTCCTCTCTACCCTCCTAGTAGTTCTTGAGATCTTTAGCTGATCCCATTTCATTCTTTTTACCGAGAATTCTCCCAGTCTCTAGTTCACATATCTGAACCATCTCCTCAGGTCGATCGAGGTTTTCAGTATTCCTCAACCATCCTCTTAACAACTTACACTGTCTTCTAGCCATCAACTCATTGACTGGCCAATTTACCTTTGTTTTCATGGGCTATTCGTGTACCCATATTGACCTGGTATTCTGCGGCATCCGCAGTTCAAGATCTTCTACTCTTGCTCTGATGTCGGCAAGTTCTTTCCCCCTTTCAACGGTGCTCATCATCTCTGAGATTTTCCTTCTAGCATATCTATGACCTTCAGTAGTCATATTGTTGTCTTTGTCTACTCTCCTGGAAAACCTGAATGCTTCAGCCTCTTCCTACAGTCCTGCTGACTGTCTTCTCAATTGTTTCCTACCCGCGAACAATCACCACAGAGTCTTCACCAACCCTGTCTTATTTTTCCTCGCTTCACCTGAAATATACAAGTGAAGTCCAGCTCTGATACTGCTTCTTGACGCAGACGCCACCTCTCTGCCTCGACAGAGTCTCTGCACTGACATCCCAGTCTTAAGGATCATTCAATCACCAAGTGAGTCGAAGAGGCTCTTTGATTCCTCACTAGAATCTCTATTAAAACCTGATCCATAGGTCCTTCTTTTTACACTCTCGGTCCTCTACACTCCGAATTTTGGGTTTCATGGTTTCCTAATTCCCGATGTCACGAGAACCACTGTCCCCGTGATCTCTCGATCACTAGAATGTCGATTTTCCGAAACAACTTTAACTTCAGTTAGCCACCTGGGATATACCTTTGGTCCATATGACCTCCCCTTATATGACCCTAGTCTCTTTCAAGGTTTTGCGACTCTTGTGCCCGACCTCTTGGTCTCTCGACTCCTGAAGTGTTGATATGCGAAATGCCAATTGGAAACTTCTTGGCCTTCTCCTTCTTCTGTGAGTTTCGGGACTTAGAGAACCCAACGCCTGGGCTCTGACCCTACAAAATTTCGATTTTGTGAGACCCGAAATCTTGGATCCCTTGCTCTTTTCCAACTCCATGATTGCTACCACTTGTCCTCCTCAAATGGACGGCTCTGATCTTCTCGCAAGCTCGCTACTCGCGAAGTCGATGAACCTCCTCTTCTATCCTTCGATGTCCAAAACCTAGATACGGGAAATCTCGTGACATGTGTCTTCTCCCAACAAACGGTTCATATTCTTTTGTCACTTTGCCACTCGCGAAGTCTATGCGCTCATATCCATGAGTCCCGACATGCAAAATGTTGATGAGCTCTTGATCACCACCACGTGTCTCATCAGACGGACGGTCCTGATTCACATTCGAGCTTTTCACTATGAACTGACCCGATCTCCTATCCTCGATACTTCCGATATCCCGATATGCGAAATCCCGATGAGCCAACTCTTTCAGGACTTTCTCTCTCTTGTTCCGCTATGTGAGGGCCTAACTTCCTCGCAACTCCTAATAGATCTAATGATTGTCGGTTATCTGAGTGAGATCCGATGACTCACGATCTCCTCTTCCTGTGCGCTCCTCTGTTGCATTGCCTCCCGGATGTGAAATCCTTTCAAAGGTACAGGTCTCTCTGCAGTCTGATCGGACGACTACTGTGCCTCCTCCCGAGCTTCTCCGCACTTTCTTCCCAGACTTGGAATAATTCTAATTTTTCAAAGGCCTCAACCTTTGCCTTATTTCTCCTCTGCGAACTCCTTTACTTTGATTTCTCCTGTGCGTATATGAAAACGTTGTCCCTCCTGAGCTTTGGGAACTCTGAACTCTCCAAAGAGTTCTGCGGCTTCTGCACTCCTTGCAGTTATGACTTCGTGCGATGAAAGAACTACTTCTCCTGAGCTTCTTTTCTCGAATCCTCAAAAGGATTCTGACTTCTACGCCTCTGTAGAGTCTTCACGTACACACAAAGGTTCCATCCATCCTCAGCTTTCCTGCAACTTCGACCTCCAAGGAAACTCGTCCTTTTTCTTTCTCCCTCAAATGGAGAATTGGGATGCCCTCCTGGCTATCCTTCACTCAAGAAACCTCTTGCTGAGACTTTCACGGTGTTCAACAACCCTGTGAAGATCCCTCAGTGGATTCTTCCTCCAAATTACAGAACTCAACAAAGTTCTCTTCTTGTGTTTGTCTGCACATTGTCTCAATGCCCTCCTAACGGAGTTATACAGAAGCCACAACAGAGTTCTGTCTGCAACTGTGTTTCTCTTACACAGCCTCACCTCCTGATGTATTCAACAACCTCATAGGCCTTTCTCTGAGTTGTTGATTTCAACTTCTGTGCTCACCTGGTATGCTTCTATCTGACTTCGCATAGTTCAGAAATGCATCCTCTGTGCACGGCTATCAGAACCCGTAGCATTCTGTCACACCCTCCTGTTGTGAAGCCTCAAAGACCTCTCAAGCCTGAAATCAAACAAAACCCCTGCAAATGCATACCTAACATACATCTACAGCATACGTTGAACACACAAAGACATTCATGCAACACAGACAATATTTGCAGGAGAAACTGCTCCGGTTTGTATTTATAAAATGCCTCTTTACAATGGTGTTCTGAACACGGACTATAAACAAAGTCTCAGCTCCTTCTCTCTTCTGATCTCTACTCGCAGACTCTAACTCTTACCAACTCTCTCCCTCTCTACCAACTCCTATCAAAATAAGATCGAAATTGATTTTTTACATGAGGGGGCTCTTTGAGCTCTCCTCTCCAATCTACCTACCCTATTCAATTACATTGAATGGGTTGTCTAGTCCACAAATCGGATCTAGATCTCATCCTTACAAGCATTAAGCCCTACCTACTCTAATACCTGCACAAAGGCACGGCTCCATGGCTCAAAAGACTACAACATTAATTACATTCAAATTTAAAATTGAAGATGAGGGTTGTGCCTCTCTTCAACCTTGAATGCGTGCGCTGACATGGTTGGTTGGCTGGCTGGCTAACGTGGAGAGATGCTCCTGCATCAAAACGTTGGAGAGTCTTCATCCCAGATAGATGTATGGAAGTAACAGACCGTATTACGAGTCGATGTTATTGCAAACACAGGGTAATATTTTTTATGTAGGGTTTTGGTCATAAAACCCCAAAGTTGTTTGTATTGTTAAGACTGTGGTAGTGTTATAGGTACTAGAAGATAAGAGAGTAATTATAATTTTCAGGATCTTAATTAAACATTGAAGTGATTAGTAAATACTCATTATATCGTTGATTAGAAAACTTAAGTTGAATGGCAAGGACAGTCGACGATAGTAAGGACTCTAACAAACCTTCAGATTCAAGCCTTTTAACAGAAAGCTTACTTGCTTGAGATCTCGAAACCTTTCAAGGATAAATGTACAAATAATTTTTATTTTTTTATGGTGATTTTGAGGTACATTACATATGGTATCAGAGAAAAAGTTATAACACTGAGCCTGAACAGGGCCACATTGATTGCTTAGTATATATTTTGAAAAAAAAAAAACTAATAAATCTTGTGGATTACAAACATAAAGCTTTTCTGTTTTGTGATGAATAATGGCAGCTCAAGAAGGTGCAGAAATCAGAGGTGGAAGAGAATCCACAACAAGGACCTCCTGGATATCCAAGACAAAACAGTGATGGAAGCTCACCCACGGAGGTGTTGGAAACAATGAGGAACCTTATTGTTGAACTATAGGATTTCAAGGCCGACAATGAAAAATTGAAGAAGGCACAGCAGGAACAACAAGAGATAAATGAAGTCTTGTTGCATAGTATAGTAACCAAGAAAATTCCAAAAGATGATAACCATGAGGAAGAGGTCAGAAAAAGGGCCTCCAAGAATTATGGTGCGAAAACGGAAAAAGGAGACAGTTCATCTGAAGGGACACCTTCAGCTGAAGACAAAACCATACTAGACAGAAAAAGAAAACAAATAGACCACCTTGAAGGATAATTTAAAAAGATTAAACCATATGCTTTTGATGGAGAATCCAGGACATGAGAAGAAGCCTAGGCATGGTTGTTGGACATCAAGAAATACTTCCAAATCTACAACTATTCCAGCAACATGAAGGTCAAAATGGCCATCTACAATCTGAAGGGGAAGGCCAGCATTTGGTGGCAGGACCTGAAATTGGCCAAGGGCCTAAAGGAGAAACAATTGGAATGGTCTGACTTTAAGAAGTATTTTTAGAAACAATACCTTTCTGAAAGTTATTATGAAAAGAAGATGAAAGAATTCTATGAGTTACGACTCGGGCAAATGACGATGGAGGACCTTATAAATAAATTTTTGGAACTACTAAGGTTTGTACCATACATCCGAGAGGATAAGGTAAAAATCCAATGAATCTTAAGCTGTCTACCACAGTGCTACAGGGACAAAATTGAGTTTGACAACCCCAAATCCTTGAGCGAGGCATTTAGGAAGGCACAAATGTGCTATGACCAGTATAAACAGTGGTTAGAATTTCCCAAGACCTGGAAGGATAAGAAGCAAGATGGAATAAACCAGCGGAAGTAGGGATACCAGCCAACTCCTTATCAGAATGCAGCAAAAAGTTTCCCAAGGAAGGATTTTTACTCCAATCATCCGAATACGCAAGGTAGCAGTAAACCGATAAACCTTGGAACGAAGAAGTTTGGGGACAACTCCTGCAAGCCATTAAGATGTTGGGAGTGTGGAGAATCTCATCTAAGGAGGAACTGTCCACGTTTAATTGCAGCAAACAGAAATGTTGTTCACAATTTGCAGGAAGCCTCAAAAGTGGGTGACATGGGCTGAAGTCTGCATCGGATAAATGTAGCCATAGATGGTCGGCAAGCTGACCACCAGTCCTCAGTGGTAGAAGTCGAAGGTAAAATCCATGACACTCGAATTTCTATTTTAATTGACCCTAGAGCTACATTAAGTTATATTACTCTCGATGTAGTAGAGTTGAATAAACTTAAGAAACAAAAGCACAAAAAATCTTGGCTTGTACAACTAGCAATAGGTACTAAAAGAAAAGTAGTTAACTTTATTTTTGATCTTGAGTTCAGTTTAGATGGTCAAAATATAAGGACCAATCTGAACATCCTACCACTAGGGTCTTATGATATGATTATTGGGATGGATTGGTTGGAACAACACAAAGCAATACTAGATTGTTATACAAAGATACTTAGCTATAAAGATAATTTTGGCACTGTTAGAACAACCCAAGGCATACCAAAACATGTGTCAGTCATGCAAGTTTCATCGATGTAATTCAAGAAATGTATTAGAAAGGGATGTCAAGTCTACGCCATCCAAGTAACGAATCTATTAGAAAAAGAAGATAAGCCCAAGTTAGAAGACTTTGCTGTCCTACGTGAATTCAAAGACATGTTTGTTGATGAGATATTAGAATTACCTCCTAGGAGAGAAATAAATTTCTCCATAGACTTACTACCCGGATTAGCCCCTATCTCAAAAGCACCCTACCGAATGAGTCTACTAGAACTGACATAATTAAAAATACAATTACAGGAATTGTTGGATAAAGAGCATATCAGACCAAGTGTCTCTCCATGGAGAGCACCAGTCCTCTTTGTGAAAAATAAATATGGTACTCTAAGACTATCTATGGATTATAGACAACTGAACAAAGTGACCATTAAGAACAAATACCCCTTGCCCAGGATAAATGATTTGTTCGATCAAGTTGGGGGGGGCAAGATCTTATCAAAATTGGATTTACGATCCGATTATCATTAAGTTAGGATAAAGGACCAGGACATAAACAAAACAACTTTTTGAACAAGATAAAAACACTATGAGTTTGTAGTCATACCTTTCGGACTCACTAATGCACCAACCACGTTTATGTGCTTGATGAACAACATTTTCAACCAGTACTTAGACAAGCTTGTAGTAGTATTTATCGATGATATCCTATTCTATTCTAAAACGGAGGAGGAACATGATGAACACTTACGAATAGTTCTGAAAACGCTAAGGAAACACAAACTATATGCAAAATTCGACAAATGTGATTTTTATCAAAAAGAAATATAATATTTAGGACATGTCATTTCCTTCGAAGGTATTGTCGTAGACCCAGAAAAGATAAAAGCCATTATGGAATGGCTAGTGCCTAAGGATGTGGGATATCAGGTCATTCATGGGAATCATCGGATATTATCACAAATTTGTAGAAGGATTCTCCAGGATAGCCTACCCTATCATGTCACTGCAAAAGAAAGGGACCAAGTTTAATTGGTCGTAAAAGTTTCAAGACAGTTTTAACAAGCTAAAAGAATTATTGACATCGGCGCCCATCTTGAAGGTAGTAGACCCAGTTAAAGACTTCACAGTATGCGTTGATGCAAGTAAAGAGGGACTAGGTGGTGTTCTAACTCAGGAAGGGCACGTGATTTGTTATGAGTCCCAGAAATTAAAGGAACACGAGCGAAATTACGTCACTCACGACTTAGAATTGGTAGCAGTAATACATCCCTTAAAAATGTGGCGACACTACATAATCGGTAGAAAATTATTACTATTGACGGATAATAGCGGGGTGAAATATATGTTTAACCAACTAGACCTTAATGCAAGACAAGCAAGGTGGCTATCCTTCTTGAGCAAATTCGACTTCGAGGTCAGACATATCAAGGGTAAAGAAAATAAAGTAGCGGATGCTTTAAGCTGCAGAATCCATGGGTTATTTGAGATAAACATCAATAGGGCAGAAAGTGATCTGGAACAAAGAATAAGGACGACAGGTATCAACGATGGAAATTACACTAAGATAATGGTGGAATTTCAAAATAATATCGCAAACTCAGATAAACCAGATATAAGTATCGACAAGAAGGGACTACTAAAATTTAAAAACAGACTTTACATACTAGATTCAACAGAGCTAAAATTAACTATTTTAGACGAAGTGCATAAGAAACCGTATTTTGGCCATCCAGGTTACCATAAAACAATAACAACACTCAAAAAACTATTTTACTGACCTAATATGAAGGGCGAAACAATAGAGTATTTGGCTAGGTTCCAAGATTGTCAGTAGGTTAAGGTTGAACACCAGTATCCAACCGGCCTATTACAGCCATTACCAGTACCAGAATGGAAATGGGAGACCATATCGCTGGAGTTTATAACAGGTTTGCTTAAAACTCAGAAACATAATGATTCTATAATGGTCGTAATCGATAAACTCAATAAGTCTGCACACTTTATTCCTGTAAAGTCTACTTTTAAAGCTATTAACATTGTTGAAATATTCATGAAATAAATTTTTAGACTGCATGGTATTCCTAAAATGGTGATTTCAGATAGAGACGTAAAATTCACATCTTCTTTTTGGAAGGAATTGTTTGCAGGGCTAAATACTAATTTGAATTTTAGTACGAGTTATCATCCAAAGACGGATGGACAGACCGAAAGGACAAATCAATTCATAGAGGATATGCTCCGCATGTATGTAAGAACAAATCCGAACAAGTGGGAAGACTATCTGCACTTGGTAGAATTTGCATATAACAATGTGTACCAAACTTCGGCTAAGTTGAGCACTTTCAAAATACTGTACAATAGAAAGTGTACATATCCAATTAACTGGGATAACCTAGCTGACAGACTCATGGTTGGACCAGAGATGCTCCAAGAAATGGAGAACATGGTAAAGAAAGTAAAATAGAACTTGAAAGAAGCACAAGACAAACAAAAGAGTTATGCTGATAAAAAAGGAAGACAATTGGAATTTCAAGTGGGAGACCATGTTCATTTGAAGGTCAAAGCCCGAAAAATCTCGCTGAAGTTGGGGAACTGTGCCAAGATGGCACCCAAGTTTTGTGGGCCCTTCGAGATACTAGCTCGAATTGGACTTGTAGCATATCAACTTGCACTTCCAACTAATCTAAGAATTCATAATGTGTTTCATGTTTCTTTGTTGAAAAAGTATATTCATGACCCTACTCATATGATTGATTGGAACTTGGTGTAGGTGGAACCCAAGGGCGAGCTCTAGGTGGAACCCCTATGCATTATGGACTGGAGAGAAATAACACTTCGGAACAGAGTCATCGCTTAGGTAAAGGTGCAATGGAAGCACTTTAGTCCTGAGGAGGCCACTTGGGAATTGGAGGAAGATTTGCATAAATATCATCCAATCTTGTTCCATAAAAGAAATGAACACTGAGGATAGTGTTTTACTGAAGGGGGAAAGGATGTGACATCCCCCAAAAATAAATATGTTTATTTTTGTGTGCTGGAAATTTATTTTCGTTTTTGGCAAATTCGAATCTGGAATTTTTTTGCCATTTATGGCAATTTCGATTTTTGAATTTAATAATTGTATTTAATTATTGTGATTGTTGGGTAGAGATTTGTTTGGACTCAAATAACTATTTGACTATGACACTTGTATCACAACATAATATTTATATTAACTGCAGGCGGACAAATGGAACATCCATGTTAAAAAACAGCTGACCTTGACTCCATGAGTGGGGAACAAGTTGGAACTGCCTTTGGGCTGATGATTACAAGTGAAAAATCAGAGATTTGGCCACTGGCAGCCCCTAAAAATTAGGGATTAAGAAATCTTCGAAAATCCCCAAAGGAGGGAAAAGACCTGGGCAAAAAAAATAAAATGGATAAATAGCATATGCGAGGAGGCGGGATGATGCCAAGTATGCTGGGAAAGGATTTTGGAGCTCTCTTTCTATCATGAACACTGCGGATTGAGTGTGAGGCAAGAGGAGCTTGCTGAAACAAGATTGCCTTGTTGTTATGAGCACTGTTAAGTAAGTGTGAGGCAAGAGGATAACTGTTGGAATTGAAGGACATTGTTGAGGAGGAGTTTCCAAGTTTGCGCTCATGGATTCATGGTCAGGCTAGGGGGTGAATTGGGCAAGTGAATTTGGCCTCCTAGTTCTACAGTTGGGAGGAACGTGGTTGTTCCATTTGTCTTCTCATGGATTGGATTCAGATATGTTGATCTACCCCTCTCGATTATGAATGGCTATGTTTTTATTTCAATGTCTTATCAAATCCAAACTGGAATGATGTCCACTCTCTGTCTGAATGATTTTTCTAATGCATTGTATTGATTAAATTGGAATTGTAACGATTTCCATTTTTGTTTGTTGTGGGGAATATATGTGAAGAAAATCTGTAATTATATTTCTATAAGTAAGTATGGAAAGGAGGAAATTAACGACAATGATGCAAATCCTCTCTGTAGATAAGTCCCCAAGAAACCAACCTCAGATCCCTTGGAACATCACTTATAATGACTAATCCCTGATGGAATGATATTCTTAATCATGTAATTACATAGATGCACAGATCTAGTACTGTTGACGTTTAATGCTGTGATTAAAAGAGGCTCTAGGTGAATATTATAGAATTTACCTTATACAAAAAAATTTATCCTTTGTGCCCTTCTGTGCATGTAAAATTCCTAAGTCCTTATGCTTCTGAAATTCTGTGAGGTAAAGGTATATCGTATCCTTATACACCTTCAGTTCTCCTAGAAAACGAAAATCAAGAGTACCTGCAAAGAATAAAGAGGAGGGGGTGATGAAAATAGTGTGAAGAGTTGCAGTAGACGTAGTGTACTCTCTTCCTTTGCTTTTTGATTGAATGATTACATTAATGCTTTTCAACGGAAAAAGTTAGTCCAACCTTCTTTTCGCCTTTCGGGGGTTCGTGTATATTGATGTATGGATTTTGAACTCGCGAAGTTCTAAACCCAAAAACCCCGAAGCTTCCACTTTTCACATTTCATAAGTTGGTTACATAAGAGGTTTGGGACACTTGAATTCACGAAGTTCCGAACCCCGAAATGCGGGTCCCACCTTCCTATCTTTTTCGCAATTCAGAAGTGGTTGTATGTTGGATGTTGACTTCTGAAACCCCGAAACCTCAAATCCTGAAATCCCGAAGTGTTGGTCCCACACCCTTTCACCTTTCATAATTCGGGAATTGTTGTGCACTGTTGTTTGGTTTTTGAAACCCTGAAATCCCGAAATGTCAGTACCTTTCTTTTTCCCAATTCGGGAATTGTTGTATGTTGGTTGTTTGGCTATAAAGTCCTGAACCCTGAAATTCCGAAATGCAGGTCTCACCTTTCCTTTTCTCTTTTCGGAAGTTTGTTTATGTTGTTGTTTGGGGCACTTGAACTCACGAAGTTCCGAACCCCCGAAACCCTAAAGCGCTAGTCCGACCTTCTCTCTTTTTGCATTTCGGAGTTTTGTTACATGAGATGTTGGGGCAGTTGAACTCGCAAAGTCTCGAACCCCAAAACTCCGAAGTGTTGATCCCACTTACCTTTTTCATGATTTCGGGAGTTATGGTGCGTGGATGTCCATAAACCCCCGAAATCCCGATACGCTGGTCACCTTTCGTAATTTTGGAAATTTGTATATGTTGTTGTTTGGGTACTTGAACTCACGAAGTCCCAAACCCCGAAACCCCGATGGGAGAGTCCCACTTTCCATTTTTTCCTTTTAGAGGTTGTGGTGTGTTAATGTTTGACACTTTCAAATGTGAAATCCTGAACCCCGAAGTGCAGGGTCCACATTCTTTCCGAATTTTTCACGTTTTTGGAAAACACCGAGGCCCCTTTGTTTCGTTTTGTGTTCATCATTTATAATCACCGAAACCCGATTGACCTCTTTTATGTTTCCCAAACTGTAGGAACCTTGAAGAAAACTTATTATTATGGGAACAACTCTAATAATGTAATGAATGGACTGGTAAGAGAACGTTGGAGAGTCTTCATCCCGGATAGAGGTATGGAAGTAACAGACTGTATTATGAGTCAATTTTATTGCAAACATAGGGTAATATTTTTTATGTAGGGTTTTGGTCATAAAACGCCAAAGTTGTTTGTATTGTTAAGACTGTGGTAGTGTTATAGGTACTAGCAGATAAGAGAGTAATTATAATTTTTAGGATATTAATTAAACATTGAAGTGATGAGTAAATACTCATTATATCGTCGATTAGAAAACTTAAGTTGAATGGTAAGGACATTCGACGACAGTAAGGACTCTAACAAACCTTCAGACTCAATCCTTTTAACAGAAACCTTACTTGCTTGAGATCTCGAAACCTTTCAAGGATAAATGTACAAATAATTTATTTATTTTATGGTGATTTTGAGGTACATTACATTAGAGTCTCTTTCTAGTTGCATCTGGAAAACAAAGGAAGTTGGTGCTTCCAATGAATATAATTCTTCAAGACATATAAGAAAAAACATTATGTGGTTTTCTCCCGCTTTGGGTTTCCACGTAAAACATTGTTGTACTATGTATGTTTATGATTGTTCATTTGTTCATTTCTCTTTATTGGATGATAATTCTACATTGATATAACACTTGGATTATTTGGTTTAAAAAGGATTATAATTTCTCTATTATTGATTAACCCCCCCTCTCAGTAATCCAACAATTGGTATCAGAGCAAGTTCCTTCATAAATCAGTTTAACCATTGAAAGGTAAATCATGGAAAGAAACAACTTGTATAAATATGGAATACCACAGTTTGATGAACAAAAGTATGTTTTTTGGAGCATAATGATGGAGACATAGATACAGGCACGGGGATTTAAAATTTGGCAATCAATTGTAGATGGATACATAACATCAGTAGTTCCACCAACAAATGACAAAGAAGTGAAACTCGGTCAAAATAATTCCAAAGCCACACATGCACTTCTGAATGGTCTCAGTGAAACGGTATTCACCAAAGGTGCACACTGTAAATCCGCTAAAGAGATTTGGGACAAGCTTCGAAATATTTATGAAGTAGATTCAAAAGTCAAAGAAGAAAAGCTTCAAACTTACAGAGGTCAGTTCGAACAACAAAAGATGAAGGAAGATGACAATATTGCAGCCTACTTCTTACGATTCGATGAAATAGTGAATGCAATCATAGGATTGGGAGAAGAAATTGAAGAATCTGTAATTGTTCAAAAGGTACTAAGATCTCTTCCTATGAGATTTGACCCTAAGATATTAACACGAGAAGAAATATCAGATCTAAAATCAAAAAGCATGGAAGAATTGCATGGAATATTCATAGCATATGAAATCAAACCTGAACAAGAAAATCCAGATGTAAAAGAAGCATCTTTCAAATCATCCAAAAAATCAAAGAAAAAGGAAAAGGAAAAAGAACATAGCAACAATAGTGGCGTCTTGGAAGATGACAAAGAAGTGGCAAACTTCGTCAAAAGACTAAACAAGGGAATTGACGGTAGGTATTGAGGTAAACTTCCTTTAATTATTTTTAATTGTGATGGTATTGGTCATTTTGCTAACAAATGTCCTCATAAGAAAAAGAGAAATGATGAAGGTTACTCAAAAGGCAATCAAACATATAAAGGCAAAAGAACTAAAAAGAAAGTTTTCAAGAAAATCTTATGAACCAAAGAAGACATATCATCATCAGATGAAGATGAAGTCAGTGACAGTGAGACATGAAGAGTTCTATTCATGGAAGTAGAAGACTCTGATAAAGAAAACTTTGAAGAAGAATATGAAGAAGTTGAAGAAGAATATGAAGAATTCGAAGAAGAAATTGAAGAGGTGGAAGTTGAATACCAAGAAGAATTGATGTGTGCCATAGAAGTTATCAAAAGAGAAAATAAAAAAAATAAAAAACTACAAGCAGAACTAGACAAGAAAGAAGACACTCAAGAACTAGAACAAATGATCACAAATTTGAAGGTTCAAATAGAATAAGATAAAAGAATTGAAGAAGCACTCAAAGAATAACTAGAAGAAAAAGACAAGATCATTGGAAATTTGTAAGCAGAGATTGTCACATTAAGAAATGATATTCCAAAGAAAAATATGCAGAATAGCTCAAAAGTTTTGGATGACATTATCAACAGTCAAAAATCTCATCCTGACAAGTCTGAACTTGGATACAATCAGACAAAAAATGTATCAAGCTCCAAAACAATAGAGCAAGAAGTATATCCAAAAAGCTATGTAGAAACAATCAAAGGGGATAGGAAGATATATAAGGAAGATTACAGGGACACTCCTCCATCAAGAAGATTCAGATTTCATAATCAACAACAAACAAATAGGCCTCAAGAAGAAGAAGGATTTATAAGAGCACCTCATTTTAGAAGACCTTCAACTCCCAGGTATCAAACTATATTTTTTGGTTTATGTTATGCATGTAATAATTTTGGACATAAAGATGTGAATTGCAGAGCTAACAACAAGAACATAAACAACTTTGAAAGCCATACACAAAAGGGTTATCCAAGAAGGCCTAGTGAAACATAAAGAAGAAGTTACAACGGGTTTGAATCTTTGAGCAATGAAGTGGAATGTTACAATTGTAACAACTCTGGACAAATGGCCAAAGATTGCAGAATGACAATCCCTCCTAGAGAACCGCAACAGAATAACAACAACCACAGACAGGAACCTCAGAAAAGGACATGGATAAGAAAAAAGAATCAGTATAGCAATGAAGAATGCACACTCTCTCTATAAGCTAAGAAGAAGAAGCATGGTTGGTATGTTGACAATGGTCATTCAAAACACATGACAGGTGATAGAGACAGGTTTATTACATTAAGAAAGGAAAGAGATGGATCAGTCCCTTTCGAAAATGATGATTAAGCTAAAATCATTGGAAAAGGCACAATCAGAATTGGGAAAAAGAATACAAAGGCATAAAATGTTCTACTACTAGAAGATATGAAACATAATCTTATAAGTGTGAGTCAAATGTGTGACCAAGGTCATAAAGTTACTTTTAATTCACAAAAGTGTGAGATAAGAAAATAAGGTTCAGGAAAATTTATTTCTACAACTGCAAGAGCTTCAATCAACATATATGTGTTAAGTGAAATTGGAAATGAAAAGTGTTGTCTAGGAAAGGAAGACGAAAGTTGACTATGGCACAAAAGAATGGGTCACATACATTTTGATAACCTTTTCAAAGTCAACAAAAGAGAAGAAGTCAGAGAAATGCCCCAGATCATGAAACCAACCAACACTTTATGTAAGCATTGTCAACAAGGAAAGAAAACAAAGACCAGGTTCAAATCAAAGTAATATTCAATGACAAGACCACTGGAAATTGTGCACACTTATCTAGTTGGACCAACTACAGAAAATGGTTTAAAAGGTGAGAAATACTTTATGTTATTAGTTGATGATTATACAAGAATGACTGCAGTTTGTTTTCTCAAGAATATGTCAGAATCTTTTGAAAACATTAAGATCTACAAAGAAATTGTTGAAAATGAAATGGATTCAAAAATCAAATGCTTGAGATCTGAAAATAAAGGAGAGTTCACTTCAAAAAAAATTATGTACTACTGCAGCAGTCATGGAATAAAAAGGAAATTCTTCGTTGCTAGGACACCTCAACAGAATGGAGTTGTTTAAAGAAATAACAGGACAGTACAGGAAAAGGCTCGAACAATGCTAATGGATTCCAAATTGACAGATATATTTTGGACACATGCAGTGCATACAACAGTTCACATTCAAAACAAGGTAATGCTTAGAAACAACACTAACAAAACTCCCTACGAGCTATGGAAAGGAAAACCAACAAATGTGAAGAACTTCAGAGTTTTTGGAAGAAAATGCTACATCAAAAGAGAAGATGGCAGAATGGGAAAGTTTGACTCTCGTGTGGACAAAGGAGTACTTGTTGGTTACTCAAGTACAAGGAAAGCATACAAGTGTTACAATCTGAGATTGAACAAAGTTGTGGAAAGCATCAATGTAACAATTAATGAAACATGCAAACCAGAATCAAAGGAAGAAGAAAATGAATCAATGGAAAAACCTTTCAAAAAGGAAGCAGAAGATGAAAAAGAAATAGAGGAGGAAGATGAATATAATCCAACAGAAGAAAAAGAGAAAGTTCAGCACGTGTCTCCAAAGACACCTAGCAAACAGGTACATAAGAATCATCCTTCATATCAGATTATTGGAAACAAAGATGCAAGAGTTGAGACTGGAAGAAGAATCCTTTCACCAGAACAAACACACCTAGCACTCTTATCTATATTGAACCAAATTGTTTTGAAGAAGCTAGCAAGGATGAATTTTGGAATAAGGCCATGGATGAAGAATTGGATCAAATAGAGAAAAATGACACTTGGGAATTGGTTCCAAGACCAAATAATAAGAATGTGTTCAACACAAAATGGGTTTTTAGGAATAAATTGAATGAAGATGGACAAGTTACAAAGAAAAAAACTATATTGGTATGTAAAGGATATGCACATATTGAAGGAATCGAATTAGACATTTTCCCCAGTTGCCAGAATGGAATCAATCTGTTTTGTTTTATCTTATGCATGCTCCAAAAATATTAAAGTGTATCAGATGGACGTAAAATCAACTTTTCTAAATGGGGAACTTGAAGAAGAAGTCTACATTGAACAACCAAAAGGATTTAAGTTGTCAGAGAATGAAGACTATGTATGCAAATTAAAGAATGCCTTGTATGGTCTAAAATAGGCTCCTAGAGCATGGTACTCTAGACTGGATAAATATCTACAACGGGGAAGGTTCAGAAAATGAAGTGCAGACAAAAACCTCTACATCAAGGTAAGTCAGGGTAATATTTTATTAATTGAAGTTTATGTTGATGATATTATTTTTGGTAGTGATGATGACAGGTTAAGCCAAAAATTTGCAAAGGATATGCAGAATGAATTTGAAATGTCATTACTTGGAGAACTATCCTTATTTTTGGGACTTCATATACGTCAAAGAAACCAAGGAATGTTTATTTCTCAAACCAAGTATATCAGAGAAATGTTAAATAGGTTCAGAATGGAAGATTACAAACCAGTTATCACTCCCATCCAAACCAGTTGCAAGTTAAGAAAATATGATGATTCAAAGTCTACAGATCAAAGGAAATATAGGTCAATGATTGGAAGCCTACTATATGTGACAACATCTAGACCAGATGTAATGCAGGCAGCTAGATAGGTGGCACGATTTCAAACATCACCAAAGGAATCACATCTATTAGTAGTGGATAGAATTTTCAAATATCTCAAAGGAACAGAAGAGTTTGGGTTATGGTATCCAAAAGGAAAGGATCTATCTCTTATTGCCTACACAAATACAGATTGGGGAGGTTGTCTTGATGACCAACGAAGCACCAGTGGAGTAGCATTCTACTTGGGTGAGTTTTTAGTATCATGGCTAAGCAGGAAACAATCATCAGTATCTCTATCTACAGTCGAGGTAGAGTTTATTGCAGTAGCAAGATGTTGTACATAAGTTCTTTGGATGAAACAAACTTTGATAGATATACAGGTTGAGTATGATGATCCCATTCCAATCTATTGTGATAATACAAGCACCATCAATATCTCAAAGAACCCGGTGATCCACTCCAAGACAAAGCACATTCCAATCAAGTATCACTTTCTACGGGAACAAGTTGCAGAAAAGAACTTCAGAGTTGAGTATGTGGGCTCAAAAGAACAAGTGGAGGACATTTTTACAAAACCACTTCCACGAGAAGCCTTTGAGTATATTTGCCAGAGACTCAGAGTTATTTCTACTCCTAAATGAATTGTTTTAAATGCTTATCCTAAATGTCTTATATGTACATGAGGAAGCACCATAAAGAGGACAGTTCAGTTAGGGGTAGCAGCCCCGGATGGAAAGATACCTTTGTCATTGATGACAAAGGGGGAGAGGTTCATCAGATGTAGAGGACAAAGGAATGTTTCTAAGGGGAACATGAGTGATATGACTTCAGTATTGCATGACGTAATTTCAGTTTTTCATCAGAGTGTTTCCATCAATGCCAAAAGGGGAGATTGTTGATTAAGGTTGGTTGTCATTGATGTCAACCATTGAAGAAATCCCGGTAGAAAAAGGTTTGGGTAATGGACCCAAGTTTGTTTGATTTAAATATGACTTATTATTGTCTTGTCATGTTTTATAATAAGTATAAATGGATGAACTCCAAAGTGGTCTCCTTATGGTGAAATCCCTCACAAGAAGACTCTTTGTGGATTGAGTTATCCTAGAAGTATTGTTAGAGAACCCATGCTTATTTGTGGAATAATGAGATGAAGGTCAATGAATTTGTCAGTTAAACTATCCTATATGGATAGTGTTTGTCATGCCATTTCCATTGGTATGTGGAACATCACATAACTCCTCATGGTCAAAGATTTATGGCCATGAGAAGTAGGAGAACCCAGTTTTCGGTAATGGACCCAGGTTTGTTTGATGGATAATGGTATGAGTTTTGATATATTTGCAGGTAATACTATTCTATATGGATGCTACATGTCATTCCATTTCTGGAGATATGTGGAACGTAACATAAATCCTCACGGTTTAAGAGTTATGTGGCCTTACGAAGTTGTAGGACCCTCATATGTCATCTAGAAGCCCCAAAAGGTCAAAGTAGTCAAAGTGGTTTAAGAGATTTTATAATGTAAATAATAAAGTGAAGTGATGTGTAATATAATTCAAAGTGAATACAAATTAATTATTTAAATAATAAATTTAATGGAGAAATTAGAAGTGGGTTAACCCTAAAATAAGGAAAGTGGGAAAAGTGACCTAGAGGATGTTTTTAAGGAAGATACTTGGAGAGTATAAATAAGAGGTTGGGTTTCTCTCATTTTAGAACAAACTTGAGCATATTGAATATCTATAGGTTTCTGAGGTAACCAAAGTATATCTAAGATGAATTTCCAAGGGAAGGTGAAGAAAAGAAGGCTGGAATTCAAGGAAGGATAAATTCTTTTGATGATGCTTTCTAAGGTATGTTATTTACAGGTCATCTCACCATTTTCAAAATAAATTATTTTCTAGAATGGTTCAGACCGTGAAATTTTTATTCTATTGAGGAAACATACGCAAGTATCTGTGGTAAAGCATTCAGCTTGTGGGTCATTTTATTTTTGGAGTTACACTCCGTGGAAAATAGGGTTTGTGGCTAGTCCTGAAACTAGTCTAAAATAGGTGTTTCGGGTAAAAACGTCATAACTACTTCATAATAGATCCAAATTCAGTAAGACCAAATGTGTTGGTTATATTACCGTCTGTATTATGTTGTGTAATAGTTTCAGATTGATTCAACAAACATTACGTGCGGGGAACGCTCTACAAGGTCGCTCTCTAGAATAAGCCAGAATTCAACAAGGTATGTCATTTTTGATATAAATCCTTTTATGAGAGGTTCCAAGTAGTGACACCTGGATTAATTGCATAAAAAAATTGAATAACATTGTATATCAATTTCAGATATTTGTTCATTATAGGTACAAAGTTATGATTATTTCAAGTTAGGGTTGTTGACTAATCCAAAACTAGTCATGTGAGACTAAAGAAACGTTTGATGAAAATGATAGTCTCTTGTTGTTAAAGTTAAGGAAGGTTTGCAGGTATGTGATCATATACACCAGGTCTATTACAAAGTTACAAATCATATTTGGATGATGAAATTGATGAGGGCTTTTGGTTAAGGTAGAGGTTGTGTACATGATTGAGACAAGTAGTTGATGAGTTGGCACATACATGAGGTGTATAGTTGATGATGTTGGTACATATTGATGAGTAGTTGAAACATGATTGGTACATACTTGGTACATGGTTGGTTGCACTTTTTTATGGTACGGGTTGATTACAGACATGTTGTTTGGTACAGGTTGGTGCATGGTTGATGGACTTATTTATGGTATAGGTTAATTACAGGTTGAGGTACAGGTTGATGCATGGTTGATGCATGGTTGATGCATGGTTCAGGTTTATTGGTACATGTTTACATTAGTATATCTCACAATCATAGTGTTATAGTGGTTTCATCATTCTACTTCTACTTCAGGGAAGTTGGATGGGACAAGGACAAGTGGTTGTAGCCACCTTCTGATTGTAGCCATATAACATAGGGGGTTGTAGCCTCCTTTATGTTGTAGCCAGAGAATTGGGGAGTTGGAGCTTCCCTCAGGTTGTAGTCTAAGAAACTAGGGGGTTGGATCCCCCTTCCAGTTGCAGCTGGAAAACAAAGGAAGTTGGTGCTTCCAATGAATTTAATTCTTCAATACATATAAGAAAAAGCATTATGTGGTTTTCTCTCGCTTTGGGTTTCCACGTAAAATACTAGTGTACTATGTATGTGTATGATTGTTCATTTGTTCATTGCTCATTATTGGATAATAATTCTACATTGATATAACACTTGGATTATTTGATTTAAAAAGGATTATAATTGTTCTATTATTGATTCACCTCCCCTCTCAGTAATCCAACATGAACTAACCCTTTTACAAATAATTGTGTTCTAAATAAATTAATAAAAACATCATTACTTGCTCCAAGTGATAACAAATATATCATGTCGTAAATAAATTAATCACAACATCACAAATTAATCATAACTCAATCAATTTTATAGGATGATCCTAGTGGACTCCCTGGTCAATAATCCAAAATTCCTTCTTATTATTCCAAAAATCCTTCTTATTATTGACAAACTCATTTCTTCTTAATGATATTAGGTACCATAATTTCTTGTTATTGACAGATCACTTCTTTTGAATAATATTTTCTACTATTAATTTCTTGTTATTGATGGATTTATTTCTTCTTAATGACTAGAACTACAAGGTCTAGTAACTCACAGTGTAATCAACTATTATGTCAATTGATAATGAATGAGGAATGAAAACTTTAAACTTAGCCACTGCTAGCCTAAATCAAGGCAACAACCATCTTGCATATAGAGCCAATGAAGAAGAATAATAGGGCCGTGAATATAAAACTGAATATTTTTGGGTATATAAAAAACAATCCATCTCCTTTATGCATACAGGAAACCATACTTCTAACCTTGAACCATCAATATGTTTTCTATAGTCCATCCTCCAATCTATTGAAACATTATCCAACAACTTGCATGTCATTGTGGTACACAATCCCTGGATATACAAGTAACTAAAGGTTCTTCCTCAGGCATACTAAGACATGATCCAACGACTTGCATGTTATTGTCGTACCCTATCACTGAATATCCAAGTAACTAAATATCATTGTTCTTCATGGCTTTGTTCAAGATTCTCTAAAAATTAGAACATTAACTAATTAATAGATATTAATAATAGAGAATTTAATAAACTCATGTTTAGATGATATGGATATCAATATTGTCTTCATACTCATTGCAATAATCAATAACAAACTCACAATATGCTTCCAAGTGATCTTCAACAATATGTTGGATTCACTTACCTACTCTCTTGGCACTATATAGGAGATGAGAAAAAGTAGGGTGCAACAAAATGAAATCATTTACTCCATTCCTGTATGTATATACAAGCACCCGATAATCCACTCTATAAACTACCTTTAGTTGAGCAGAATACTAGGTAACATCTCTAAATTCGTGCTCCAGGCCAAATTGTGCTATGTTGTTTTCAAGACCAAAGTCATCTTTCTCAGTGATGGATTGCTTGAACATAGGTTGCAATTAGAGGTGGACTGCGTAGCACATAGAAAAATGACAAGATAAATAGTTAGAGGGTGGCTTGCGTAGCACATATAGTATTGATTCAAACTGAGCCGATGAATCGAAAAAGTACGTTGCACATTAAAAGTGGAACGCCACAGAAAGGATACCATAAAATAAAATGTTCGCCAGTATGCAACATAAAGGGAAAAGCCAATACATGGCATCTGGTAGTCCTATCCATAGCGCTTCCTATGGTAGTGAACAACTATGCTCTGTTTTATCCATACCACTACGTGTTAATATTTTAATTTTTGTTAATTATCCACACATGGCAATCAACCAGGGAACACAATAATTTTTAAATATGATTAAGTAAATGTAAAAACTTAAACACATAAATGGATGCCTTTATAAAAGAAAGAAAGTGATGCAGGAGCATCTACACGTCATCAAGCAGGCTAGCGCGCACGGAGAAAGAACATACAGCTGGACAGTGCCAGCACGCACATTTTGAAATGCTTTGGAGATTGTTGCGCCGTCGTTTGGATGAAGGCATTCAAAGCCGAGCGCAGTTATGATGTATTAGTAGATAGGAAGGCATTTATTTGAATTAATGTTGTTAGATAGGAATTAACTGTAGATTAGACATTTCTACTTTCGAGAGGGAAAACGGAATAATAGACACCCTCCTTTGTACATTGTATCAGATTTCTCATTCATTCATACAGGAGCAAGCAGAGAGCAAAGCAGAGATTTGTGAAGAACCCTCCATGTACAGTTATTGAATTCATAGGAAGAGCCCTGATTCAATTCCATGGACGTGTTTGATACTTTTGTGTTGTTGATGTTATGCTTCTGTTTACTTGCTTCCTTTTATGCGTATTTGTTATATGCTGCATATGTGATTGCCTATCAGGTAAGGAACCTGAGAGAATGAGTTTCAATTGTTTCTCTGCTTAGGCCGTGAGATTCCTGCATCGAGTGCAGTGAAGAACCTCCGCATAGAGTGCGTCGAGGCGGCTAAGTAGTTGGGATTTTGTCTCTCTTTTCCCCAGAGTTGGG
>ML776868.1:756273-779060 GCA_009831015.1 Picea engelmannii
AGTGACGAGGGAATGGGGCCGGTTATTTCTTTCAAGTCCCCCAGATCCAGAATCTCCAGAAACTGAAGATCTCCCAAGGACTCTGAGAGTGTGCCCTTCATCTCACTGTCAAATAGGAAATCATTCCCCGATAGTAGACCCGATAGCCGAAGCTCCACAACTCGTCGAGTTTGATTATTGCAGGACACTTCGTGCCACTGGCAGTAGTTGAAGTCGTTCCATGACCGCAAACGCCCTGAGTTGTCAAAGATAATCCCCTCCTTGAAGCGCAGCAGCGCCCTGAGATCTCCTCGTCTACACTGCGACGGCCCAGCATTACCAGACGAGCCACTACAATTGAGTGTGAGACTGGCCAATGTAATGGCAATGGTGGCAATTGGGGGAATTGTTTCCGCCAATTTGCACATTCAAAATTTGAATTTGGTTATAGCGCGCTCGTCCATCCATTCACCAACTTGCAATTGCAGTTAATTACTATAACGGGACTGCAGTTAATTACTATAACGGGACGTTCCATGGAACAGGGTCACGGCGAGGTCATCCGGGAGGTTAAGTCGTCGGTCGTCAGTGCAGTTACATGATGGCCTCATGGTGGATAGATGGATCATATATTTAATCATTCTACCATGCAGCAGTAAACCAATGATTGGTCTGGTGCATGGTGGATAGTCTTTCCCATGAAATGAACGCCTTCGCGCCTTCGATGCTAGTTGTTTATGGTAGGAAGAGAGAGGATATTCCGCTAGAGAGCTCTTGTAGTCTTGTCATGGCAAAGAAGGGAGAAGTAAAAGGACTTGAAGAACAAGATTAGCAAATATTATAATGATCCGTTCAACAATCATATGAAGTGACGACGTTCAACAAATGAAATGCAGGCCTTCGATGCTAGTTGTTATCCTTTATGTTAAGAAGAGAGAGGATATTCCGTGGGAGAGCTCTTGTAGTCTTGTCATCCCTAGGAAAAGAGGAGTAAAATTTTGTGACGAACACGATTCACAATTATTATAATGATCCGTTCAGAGTCACAACAATCATATGTAGTGAAATCGAAAGGTCGGTCGGATGCCCATGTGCCCGAGATTGAAAATTGGAGAACGATGGGCTCCATTCTTTACAGACGGGTGAAACCTGTTTTGTTATGTGCCTGCTTGTCAATCTCTCTCTGTGTTTGTGTTTGAACATATGAGACGAGCGGGCTGCAAGCCTAGATCATCCCCTGGCTAGCTGCGTTGCTTGTTGGAAAGTGCAATACCATCATCACTCTCTCGCAGATAAGAGGATTTGACTAAAAATGAGGTACACAGAAGGGCACGGACAAGGCACCCCCCTTCCCTTCAAACCAGAGCTTACGAAAGGTCTCTGGTCACCCGCGGAAGATGAGAAACTCATCAATTATATCACGAAGAACGGGCTTCGGGGTTGCTCCTGGAGCTATCTCGCCAAGCAGTCTGGTAATTAATTACACACCAACTTCCGCTCTCATTTCAACCTTCTTCTTCTAGTCTGCTGAATAAAACCTAGGTCCACTTGGACAGATGCCTTTAATATAATATCTGCACCCAGAAGATCAATGTTTGGAAGAAAACGTCCGCGTGGGCATATCTCTTGTGTTTGTCCATTAGGAAAATAAAAACGATATAGATCTATGCTGTCTGACATGCAAACTTCTTGACACTTCTAAGTGGGCATATCTCTTGTTCATGTCCATTAAAAGACATAAAAACGTTATAGATCTATGCGATCTGAGATGCAAACTTCTTGACACTCCTAAATCTATGTTAATATGAATCTATTCATTGAGATTTCCAATTAATTAGTTGATTTAATGCTGTTATTAAAATATAAATCTATTTGAGCTTGGCTCTGTCTTTTCTTATTGCTTTCAATTACCATAGCCTAAATATTGGATCCGAACAACTTCCAATGCATGGCTGTAGAGAACTTCTTGATGCAATAAAAGGACAACAGCGTCCGTGTGCATTTGCTGGTTTTTCTCTTTCTGTTTAATAGAGTTCTGTTCAGTTGGGGTTAGAATGAAACTAGATATACTATAATATTAAATACAATGAAATGCACATACAGGTTTGCAAAGATGTGGAAAGAGCTGCAGGCTGAGATGGATGAACACTTCCAATCCATCCTCGGTAGCAGGTACCTTTTTCTCTCCATTCCTACAACTTTCATCCGCTTTCCTATATTCTGTGACTTTCCTAGCAGCGATTGTTCTATCACATGAGAACCTTCTCGTCCGTCCATTAAGTCTGATATTTTTAGCAGTAATTGTTCTATTACATGAGAACCTGCTCGTCGATCAATTAACTCTGTCCATTAATGAGAGCCTACTCGTCTGTCCATTACTTTTTTGGTGCCAAGTTAGTCCATTAACCTGGGGAGCGAATGGTGCAGGTGGTGACAAATAGCTCCCAATTTGCCCGGACGCACTGACAATGAGATCAAGAATTACTGGAACTCTTGCATCAAGAAGAAGCTGCTAAAGCACAGCATGTCCTCTTCATCCACTGACGCCAACGGCAACGCTGACACTAAATCTAATATCCCATCCAAATACGATCGTACCTGCAATACCAAATCAGTGTCTGCTCATCCTCATCTTCGTGATGCTTATAAGTCGTCTCACACTACCCAGCCGTTGCGCGCCATGCCTGAAGGGTACCCGCCACTTCTTCATAACAATTTTAATATGGTGACCGGCGCAGAAAATCGGCACTCTTGTGTTCCGGACCTATTGGAATTAAAACAAGAACAAGTACACGAGGATCAAAATCGCGAGTTTTCCATTGAGCGGGCGCCCAATAACAATCAGCTGGTTTCTCGTTCTCAGATGTGGATTGATTCTTATTCTTACACCAATTATCAGACTATTACATCTCCGAGTCTGCAAGCCAAAGGCCAATCTCATAACACTGCAACCTCATCGAAACGCGACCAATTAAAAGACTTGCGGACAACACTGCCGACTCATAAAGGCTTTCCCAACAACTCTCTGTTTGCTGCACCATCACCATCCCTCCTCTTGTTGATATCAGCGATTCCGGAAAAAATGAAAATGATGGCGACATCGTTAATGAAAATGAGATGATGATGGACTATTCGTCGTTCACAGCATATTCTTCTGGAATTACTGCAGGGAGTGCTAATTCCGATTCAAACACAACTGTTATTACTGATGTCTATCTAGGTGCCTATAACACTCATAAGGGGGCGTTTAGTATTCTGGAAGATTACGCGAGCCAGCAGCATGAAAAGGCAGCCCCTTGGTCATGCCCGCCACTTAATTCTCGCTCTCAATTTAGCGCACCAGCAATTACATGGGCCGACTTTGATCAGTACTCTAAAGTTCAGGGTCCGGGTGATTGCCAGGATAGTGTAATTTTGAGGGATGGTGAAGTAGATTTGGACAGACGGGTGCAGGATGGTGAGATACGGGATTGCGCGGCAATTCCCAATAAAGAAGGAAACGCAACGCCACCTGCTACAATATTAGGAAGAGGAGGAAATGGAACGTTGGATTTTGCGTGTGAAGGTGACGCTTCTGGCCGCGGAGGACCGTCTGGACAATATCTATACTGATACTGCTGTTTCTTCCGACCCCGATAAAATATCATTTAACTGGATGGGAATGCATTAACAATATGCGTTCATTTCTCATGTACGCTATATGTCCATTAGGCTTTGATAGGATGTTTTATAATTATGCCGAAAGGCTGGCAATGGGCACAATTAATCACCTTTTAATTTAAAATTTTAATTTAATGGTTAACAATTGAAGATGTTGGCATATTCTTAGTGGTCCTCCCAAATCAATGAATGTGATTTACTCTTCATAACTTCCTTGTATTTTTTAATACATCCGTTAACCTGTTTACTTTTTAACATTTACCTAATCATCTTAAAAAATTACTGTAGCACTATATGATAACCACTTTTAAATGATTAACCTTTGGGATTACCACCAAGAATTTCTTTTTCTGGTTTTTGTTAGTTGTCGATGCGTTTCATTTTCTGACTGTCCAGTGTCCACGCGTTTCATTTTATATGGATGCATGCAAGTAGAATGGAAGATGGCGGATGGCGGCCACTGTCTACGCGTTTCATTTTATATGGATGCATGTAGGCCGAATGGAAGATGGCGGCTACCACTGCATCTCCATTGTTCTCGTTTAACTGAATTCAAGGATTAGTGATTTTCGTTTAACTCAATGCAATCGAGTGCTGAGGTTAATGGGACACTTGATATCATGAGGGCTTACGCGAAGGCAAAATCCGTTAGGCGTGTTATATACACTTTCTCCATATCCGCAGCTTTTCCACTGAATGACAATGGCGAATTCAGGGCCTGCGATGACGAATCCTGCTGGACCGTGGTCGATCTCATCAGGCGTGAAAAGCCTCTTTTCTCTGTAAATATGCAGCTAATGTTGAATTCGAAGCAATATGTTTATTATTAATGGAAGTGAAGACAAATGGGGTATTTGATGTTCAGACGTATTATATGGCCAAGACATTAACAGAGCAAGCAGCTCTTCAATTTGGATCTGATCACGGGATTGAAGTAGTGACAATAGTACCATCCCTAGTTGCTGGACCTTCTATTACAGCAACCGTTCCGAATATCATTGAAGAAACGTTATCATTGATCACAGATATGCTTGCGTTGATCCTACAACTCTATGTGGTTGATTTCAAAGAGATAATAATATATGCTTATTTATTTTTCTTAGATAAAACTGTGGGTTAGGTTTTGAATTTTAGGTTTCGAATTCGAAACGTTCAAAATTAATTCGGAATAAAACTGTGGGTTAGGTTTTGAATTTTAGGTTTTGAATTCGAAACGTTCAAAATTAATTCGGAATAAAACTGTGTGTTAGGTTTTGAATTTGGAACGTCCAATTTTTATTGTGCACATTCCCTCATGATGGGTGGGTAGAGTGTTTACTAGAAATATTAGATGTTTCGAAAACTGACACACAGTTTTATCCAAGAGTGGAGTGTTTACTAGTGTCAGGTGTCCCATTCACCTCAGCCTAGATTGCACTTGTCTCAATCTGGAACCACTTTTCTTTTACAGGTAGTGCCTCTCCTTTATAACAACAATTACCTTTTTAGAGGTTGTGCTAGTATAGAAGTCCAATTTTCTTGTACGGAAAACACTGATTGATAGCTGGACTCTTGGCATTCCTACTCCCAAGAATAAAGTATGTCATCTACTTACGTTTTTAATGTCCATCCTTTGATTACGGTCGCTCTAAGTGTTTAATTTTGTTACAGAGTGGAGTGAGAAAACACAAATAGTATTCAGTGTATTGAGTATATGAGAAAAAGTACATTGAGAAAAGGGAAAAGAGTTGAGTTAAATAGGCTCAAGCAAATCAAGAACATCAAGAAACGATAATACAACTGGTCATGACACCTTGTAGTGTACAATGAGATTCTTGAGGTTACATTATATTTAACACTCCTTAAAACTCAAAAGTTACAAACATCAGCACTAATAATGCCCAAGTGTTGTCTATGAAAATCAAAAACGGATTTTTCGAGTGGCTTTGTGAAGATATCTTGAGCTGATCTCTATAGTTGCAGAATTGAAGTGCAATGTCACCATTATTGACAAGCTCACGTATGAACTGAAACCGAGTGTCAATATGCTTGTTTTCTTGTGAAACACATGATTTTTGGATAGAGCAATTATTGAGGTCTTGTCACATAAGATAGGAGTTGGATCATTTTCTGTATGTGGCATATCTTTCAATATTCTTCTAAGACACAAGCTTGACAGGAAGTTGAGGTAGCAGTGACATACTCTGCCTCTGCAGAAGATATTGATCCAATGGGTTGCTTCTTTGATACCCATGACATCAGGTTCGCGCCCAGGTAAAAAACATGTCCTGAAGTGTTTTTTTTGTCATCTAGGTTGCCTACAAAATCACTGTCTGTGTAACTAGAGAGACGATTATCATCAGACTGAGTGTACCATAAGCTAAAATTGAGAGTTCATGCGACATATCTCATAATCATTTTCGCCATCTTCCAGTGAGAATCTTTGGGGGAGTCCATGAATCTAGAAACAAAGTTGGTTACATACATAATATCAGGCCTAGTTGTTATAAGATACAACAAATTGCCTACTAAACTTTTGTACATGGTAGGGTCCACTGTAGGTCCTTCATCTTGCATGCTTAATTTTGTGCCTAGGGGTATAAGAGTTTCTGCTGGATTGCATTCTTCCATGCAGAAACTTTTGATGATGTCTCCTTCATAATTTTGCTCACGGAAAAAAATTCCTTTGGTTGATTGATCAACCTCAATTCCCAAAAAATATTTCATTATGCCAAGATCTGTCATCTCAAACTCATATTGCATGGCATGTTTGAAACTGGTTAACTCAAGATTTCCAGTGTATATCATGTCATCAACATATAAACATACAAGCAAAATTTTACCGTGTTGATCAGTTTTTGTGTAAAGAGTTGGCTCATTTTGGCTTCTGCTGAAACCACTTTTGATCAGGTAAGTGTCAATTCTATTGTACCAAGCTCTTGGAGCTTGTTTTAATCCATACAGGGCTTTCTTCAACCGATATACTTTGTTTGGCTACTTTTTGACTTCAAATCCAGGTGGTTGATCCACATAGACCTCTTCTTCTAAGACACCATTTAGGAAAGTTGACTTGACATCCATCTAGTATACTTGCCATTTGTGTTGAGCTTCTATGGCTAAGAGAGTCATTACAGTGTCGAATCTTGCTACTGGAGAAAAATTTTCACCATAATCAGTACCTGGTTGTTGTGAGAATCTTTTAGCAACAAGTCTTGCCTTGTGTTTTTCAATATTCCATTTTTCATTGAGTTTAGTTTTGTAAATTCACTTGACACCAATACTTCTCTTATGTTTGGGCAAATCAACAAGATCCCATGTCTTGTTTTTCTCAATGGAGTCAATCTCTTGGTTCATGGCTTGAACCCAATGTGGATCCTTAGTTGCCTCTTTAAAAGATGTAGGTTGACATGACATTAAAGAAAAAAGGTCGTGTTGTTCAATGTCATCCAACTGCTGATGGATTTCTCTTAAACTTCCTCTTTAAAAGATGTAGGTTGACATGACATTAAAGAAAAAAGGTCGTGTTGTTCAATGTCATCCAACTGCTAATGGATTTCTCTTAAACTTCGAGTTCTCTGGATTGAAAGTTTAGAGGACGAATCTCTACTGGAAGTTGAGTTATCCTAAGAGTTTTCAAATTGTCCTTGTACCTGCAATCTTGGAAGAGCACGTTGAGGTATCGGTTGTCCTGAATTTTCTTCATTTTCAGGACTGGGCAGCAATGGATTTTGACTGTCCATTTGTTGATTTTCAAATTCGTTCCAAAGTTGATCCATAAATTTTACATCTCTGTTGAAAATTAGTTTCTTTGAGATTGGATTGTAAAGCCTGCAAGCTTTTGATGTTTCATTGTAGCCAGTAAAGATACATTTCTCACTTCTATCATCAAGTTTCTTCCTTAATTCGGAATGTATGTGAGCGTATGCTATGCATCTGAATGTCCTTAGATGATAAATATTTAGCTTTGTTCCACTCCATGCTTCTTGAGGGACATTCATCTTGAGACTAGTGGTTGGAGATCTATTCAGGAGATAAGATGAGCATGCTACTCCTTCAGCCCAAAATGTATTTGACAGACATTTCTCTTTGAGAAGGAGTCTTGCCATGTTCATGATTGTTTGATTTTTCCTTTCAGTCACTCCATTCTGTTGTGGAGTATACCTGGATGTAGTTTGCATGATGATGCCTTGTGATTTGCAGAAATTTGCAAATTCGTTGGAGTTGTATTCTCCTCCTCCATCTCACCTGAGAGTTTTGATATATTTGCCACTCTATTTTTCATCTTCAGCTTTGAATTCTTTGAATTTTGCAAAAGTTTCATACTTGTGTCCAAGAAAATAGATCCAGATTTTCCTGCTAGAGTCATCAATAAATGTTAGAAAATAAAAGATACCACCTATGGACTCTGATTGCATTGGTCCACATAGGTCAGTGTGAACAAGTTCGAGATATTGTTTGGCTTAAGTGGAGGACAGTGGAAAACTAGTTCTCTTATGTTTTCCAAGTATGCAAGACTCACATGAAGGATTTTTCTCTTTGAAAATAGGGAGACCTTTGACCATGGAGTGCTTTTGTAGAAGATTTAGACTCTGAAAGGGTAGATGTCCAAATCTTGTATGCCAAACCATAGTTTTATTGGGGGTGGATGCACTTTGTGCATATGTTTGAATCAGATTTGCAGTTCTGAGGGTCAGGGGAAACATCCTATTCTGAGCCATGTGGATTTCAGAAATCAATTTTCTGTTGGGGGTTTTATCATGTATCTTGCTTGATGCTCCCTCAAAAAGTACCTTATAGCCATGTTCAATGAATTGTCCTACACTTAACAGATTATGTTTCAGATCTGCAACATGATAGACATTGTTTATGTCTTTCTTTACATTTTGTTTAGTAATAATATGTACAATTCCTTTTCCTTGAACTTTGACTAAGGAATCATTTCCAAGTGTAATATCAGAGGAAATTGAAGAATCAATGCATGAAATTAAATCTTTGTTACCTGTCATGTGATTATTGCATCCATTGTCCATCAACCAAAGAGCTTTATGTTGTTCTTCATTTTTGTGGCATGATAGAAACATACCATCAAAAGTTTCTCCTTCATGATTTGAGACATGTGCTCTTCCTGAGAGTTGATCTTCTTGCTTCTTCCTACATTCAGATTCATAGTGCCCATACGTTTTGCAGTAATAGCATTGTATGTTTGATTTGTCATTTGATCTTCTTTCTCTGCCTCTTTGAGGCTGGAAACTTGGATTCTGGTTATGTTGTCTGTGACCATGGAAATTGTAATTTGGGTTCTGTTGTCTGTGACCTCCACTTGAGTGAGGGTTGCTTGGACTGCTCCCTCTTCATTGGTGACCTCTTCCTTTTCCTCTGCCTCTCCCTCTGTTGAAAGAGAATTGAGTTTTGAAGGAATTTGTGATTGACTCATCTGTGAGATGCAATCTAGTCTCATGTGTTAACAGAGAGCCCATTAATTCATCTATTGAAAAAATTGAGAGATCCTTGTATTCAAGGATTGTTGTAATGACCATTTCTAATTTCTTTGGTAAACTTCTGATGACTTTCTCAACAATGTGTTTATCAGGGATGGCTTCACCAGTCAATCTGATCTCGTTTATGATTCCCATGAATCTGGTCATAAAGTGATCAACATTTTCAGACTCTATCATTTTTAAAATCTTGAAATGCATCCTCAAGGTCTACAGCTTAACTGTTTTGACCTTGTCATTTCCTTGGTAGGCTGATTTAAGGATGTCCTGGGCATGTTTTGAAGTAAAAACACCTGTGATTTTTGAGAAAATTGAGTCATCCACTGAATTTTGAATCCATATTTTTTCCTTATTCTCTGTGTTCCTCTGTGTTTCCTGAGTAGTTCTCTGTTGGTTGGTCACGGTGGCAAGGTCTGCGGGATCTGGTTCCACATATCCAAGACCCATTGGATCCCAGCACTCTTGTGCTTGCAAGAAGGATTTCATTGGAAGAGACCAAAACTCATAATTCTTTCCAATAAGAATCGGTCCTTGAGTTAGTCCTAAATTGTTAGACGTGGCCATATTTTAAAAAAATTAACAAAACAAAAAAATTTGTTAGAAAATTTCATGTTTACTTGTTTCCTACACATAAAACCAGGTCTTCGAATTTCTTTTAGTCACTTCAGACTGAAAAACACGTGTTAGACCACTTCTTTAGCTTCGATCTAGTTGGACTTGACTATGTGAGCGCAACATCTATTGATTCAGAGCTCTGAGCTCTATTCTTTAACAACTGTAGAAACTGTAGCGATTGTAGCCCCTCTAATGGAAGAATATGTCCAAATGCGAACTCATCCCCGCACGAATAAGAACTGAGCGCGAGCTCCTTTCCCACATGACCACTACCAATGACCACTAGCTTAGCCCACAAAGACCGTGTCACGTTTTTTGACCTCGAGAGTATTGGCGTGTGAGCCACTCTTGACTCTCCAACTCCCGAACTCTGAAAGGGGCTTAAAGAGCCCTCAGCTCCTCTCGTATCCTTCCTCCACACGACCAAGACACTATGACCACGGTCAACTTTTCGGGATTTCAGGACTCCTGCATGCGAGCCCCACTTAACTCCTATTTCCCAAATCCCCGATCTTCAAAATCCCAACAAGGGTATAGAACTTGCTATCTCCTCCCCTGAATTATCCTGATGTGACTCTCGGCTGTGACCAGGGGATTATCTCCGAGCGCGTCACGATTTCGTGTGTCGATATTTTGCGAGTGAGCCAACCCCAACTCCCAAAATTTTGAAATTTCGGAGCTCCCAATTTGATGGTCCCGATTCTTCCACGATCTGACGGCTCAGATCACGTCAGGATTTTGCGTTTCGAGAGTTCTCAGAACTCTCTCCTTTGATTTCCTGATTTTCGAAATCGCGATGGCTCTGGACGATGGTCTACATCTCTCTTTGATCAACGGCTGTAATTTTGTCGGGGTTTCGCGTTTCACAAAGTCGAAGGATGGCACACCTCTATCCACCCAATTCTTGATTTCTCGATAGTGTCACATCGACGAATCATGATCTTTCTCGATCCAATGGCTCAGATCGAGTCATGTTTTCAGGATTTACGAATTCTCACTGCCTTGATCTCTAACCTTTACACCCTGCGAAATGTCGAGATCTTGCCATGTGTCCTCCTTGATGGATGATCATGATTGAATCGGGATTTCGCACATCGCGAGTTCGAGCAATTGTTTTCTTTGGCATTCTTTCTCTGGAAGTCAGCAAAGTGCCTAGTTCTTGCCACGTCTCCTCCTTGATGGATGGTCCCAACGATTTCAAGACTTCGCGATTTAGCGAGTCGTCTTTTCTACTGTGCGCTCCAAAGGACTAAACCTCGTGCACTTTCTCTAGATCCAATGACTGTCGGTCCACGCAGTATGGAATCCAATGGTCCCTCGGTGATTAACGCCTATAGACTTTTTCTTGATCTTTCACCCTTATCTAACAACTATGACTCGTTTGCCTTTTCTCCACTTTCCTTTTCCTTTCTGAGCTTGATTAATGCCTCAGATCTGTTAGCAGGATCGATCTTACGGCTGCGTCTGCTTGTCCTTTGCTTCTTTAGCGTGTTCTTTGCTTCTTCTGCAAAGAGTTTCTCTTGAAGAAGGAAATTCACGAATCTTTCATGAATTGGAAAGAATTTCATGAATTCTTTAAAGAATACACGTATCTTTAATTATTTTTTCCCTCTCCTACTCTTCTTCGTAAATCTTTCACGAATCTTTAAATGCTCACGATTCTTTATTGTTTCTTCCTTCTGCTTCCTTGCAATTGTTGTTTGCAACGATTTTTTGAGCGGACTGGTAGACTGCTCTCCAAGCTTTGTGAAGAAATTGTGTCCCATGCTCTCATTGACAGTTTAAGCTATGCGCTTCTTAGGATCAGGCTGCTCTCCAGTATGTGTGAAGAGGCTTACGTCTGAAGCTTTGATACCATGATAAAATGAGAAGCAGAGAATACAGAGAAAGAGAAGAGCATAAATAGTATTCAGTATATTCAGTATATGAGAAAAAGTACATTCAGAAAAGGGAAAAGAGCTGAGCTAAATAGGCTCAAGCAAATCAAAAACATCAAGAAACGATAGTACAACTGGCCAGGATAGTTGTAAGTGTACAATGAGATTTTTGAGGTTACATTATATTTAAAAGATGCCATGTGCAGCCTTGATTTTTATTTCCATTTTCACTAGCCACGAATTTTGAAGTTGTGCTAGTATAAACATAACCTTGCATAACTTGCACTTGTTTGTTAACTTATCTTTATTGGAAGGTGAGGATGCAACAGTCAGAGGTATATTCTACATTTTAAATGATTATATATTGGAGTTGTTTCATTGATATCAATGGTTGTGGTGGCCATATCATCACATCACATGAAACGCATGTTTTGGTAAAACCATAACCTAAAAAGTTTAAATAATTGACACTAAAAGATTGGATCCGTTTATGAAAATGACTTTATATGATGGTTTTGTCGTGTTTCAAGACTTGGGGATATCAAATCCTGTTGAAAGTTTTGGCAGTCAATAATTTGAAAAAAAAAATTGTTGGGTACCTAAAGTTGTGTTGTTGTTATTTCGTCGTCGTTGTTGTAAGAAGAACATTATCGCATTGAAATCTAACTAAAATACAATGAGCGATGTAAACACCGGAACCCATTTAATTTATCTTACAGATTATGTGTTTTTTCTCTCGTCAAAGAAATATTATGTTCTCCAATTAGAAGGAGAAAAATCACAGGAAGTCAAATCAAAGGTAATGAATTGGTTGCCTTTGTCTTTACATCCACAAATGGGCGAACCACATGTTTTCTGTGCATGTCACTACTGCATGTATGTCAATCTATCGTTTTATGTTTGCATTTTAATAACTTCCACGAGCTGAGTCTCGACGCCCGTTTTGCATAGGTTGAGCAGAGATTTCATTCAACTTTCTGCATTCCATACAAATAATCATTGGAAATAAACCTGTTTCCTTTCTTTAAACTTGGCATGAGACTTTTTCTCATTTAGCCAAATGTAGTGCAAAGAAAGTAATCGGAAATGACATTTAATTATGTCGATAGGCGTCCTCCCTATCAAAATTGATGGTTTAATCAGTCTTTTAATTACAAATTTCAATCTAATGGCTAACAATTAATGATGCTGGAATATTCTTCCTCTTACATTCAAATCAATGAATAAAATTTAATGTTAATAAGTTCCTTGCATTTATGAATGCATCCATTTCCTTATTTACTTTTTCACATTTAAATAATATGTTTAAGGAATTACTACTCTAACCATTCATTGCCACCTTTAACTAATTAAAAATTAATCAATCTTATAGAATATAACCCTTTCATATTCTCTAGTCGGCTGCCATAATGCAACCCCAGTTAGCCGCATAATGCAACCCTTTCATATTCTCCATGAGCGGAGAGTTTAATGAATTTGTCTTTGGTAATAATAACATACATATTCTCTAGTCAGCCGCCATAATGCAACCCCTATCAAGCGCATAATGCAACCCTTTCATATTCTCCATGAGCAGCGAGGTTAATGAATTCGTAATGCAATTTTATCATTGAAAAAAGTGATTAATGTGATTATCATTGTGCTATTAATACAAACTTCAATGTGCCTTGTTTAGGTTTTTAACTACATTTTTTTTTAGAATTACCAGGTGTTCATGGGTGATTCCCCTTGCATGAAAAGTCTTTTACAAGAAAGATGCGACCATACTGATCCCTCGCTGTATATATTTTGTAAGTATTTTAGTAGGCATGGTTTGACTATCTATATATTATTTTTGTTTATATTGTGTTTAAGACAGGCACTCGAGGTATCATCCAGAACACGGTTAAATATGCAGGATTATAGTTGATAAAATTTTGTTCAAATTTTGATGTTAGGGTTAGATATATACTCTGCATTCATTAAAGCTTAATATTGTAATGAGAATTATAGTTTATAAAAGTTTCTTCAAATTTTGAGGTTAGGGCTAGATATAAACACTCTGAGTATATCTATTAATCATTAAGGTTTATATGAAGTTTATACAACAAATTTTTAGGTTAAATTTGCTCTCACCTATGGACGTCTCCCTATTGAAATAGGTGAATTAATCAACTTTTAATCATAAATTTCAATCTTAGGGTTGAAAATTGAAGATGCTGGAATATTCTTCGTCGTCCTCCCAAATCAATAAATGGGATTTACTCTTCATAACTTCTTTGTAGTTTTGAATGCATCCATAACCTGTTTACTTTTTAACATTTACCTAATCATATTAACAAATTACTGTAGCATTATATGATTTCCACGTTAAATGATTAATCTTTGAAATTACCATGTTCGGATTTCCTCAACTCTCCACGTTCGTTTCATTTCTGGTTGTCCGAGCATTTTGGATGTCCGCACGTTTCATTTTTTGGCCATACCCCTCGTACAATTACCGACCACACAGCTCGGGCGTTTCATTTTCTACATGCAAATGCAAAGGATGAATATTGAACCTAATGGAGGCATCCCTGAGATATTAGTTCAATACCCCCGTCCCAACCAGAGCGATATCGCTTAAATGCGTTACATTGTATGAATACGACAATGCCGTGAATTATCGTTTCTGTCACCAGTTACTGAGACGCCTATGTTAAATATAATGTAACCTCAACAGTGTGATTGTACACTACCAGTTGTACTGGACAGTTGTACTTTCTATTTTTGTCTTGCTTGAGCATATTTAGCTCAGCCATCTCCCATTACATTGTAATCTCTTCTTCATACATTTGAATATACTTAGAAGAAATCGCGAAACCTAAGAACAAGTGATTGGGTTTCTTCATAGTGAAATCCCTGACGCAGATTTGAGTCATCCATCTGTTCAGGATGCGTGGAAAAGATCGAGGCTTTCGAAAAATTCCCCAAAACAGAGTCCATCGGCATTACAGGATTCGGCAAATCGCGGATCCTAGAGACGAGAAGTCTGGGACATATCCAATCATGAAATCGGGAGGAGAGATCACGACCGTCCATTTGTTGGGACACATGGCGGAGATCAAAGCAATCGGGAAAAGTCCCGAAAGGATAGCGCCATCGAAAAATCGGAGATCGGGGAATCGAGGAGTCAGAAAAACTCGACATCAGAACTCGTGAAATCCCGATTCGCGATATCCTGATAAGCTCTGGGCCGTCAGATCACACAAGATCTGGACAGTCGAATTGTCCTAAGGCAATTTTTCGCATTTCAGCGATTTGAAAGTCAAACAGCCGGAAAAGCCCGTAGCACCTTAACATTAAAGCGCGTGGACACATTGCAAGGAGACTAAGGGCCAATTCAAACCCGATAAGCTCCCATCGGCCATTGGAAAATCGATGTTTCACCGATCGGAGGTAAATATAAAATTTTCCTCTGTACTTCTGCAAATTTTTTAATTCAAAAATCATGGAGTCGTCTAGCAATCTAGGCCCAACTCAGGGTCCGATTCTTCTTGGTAAGAATTAAGAATTTTGGTCTCTTCGAATGAGGTCGTTCTTGCAAGCACAAGAGTGCTGGGAACCAGTGGATCTTGGATATGAAAAATGCACAGAGAATTGCTCAAGAAACTCTGAGGACCAAAGAAAACAAAGAGAAATTATGGATTCAGAACTCTATGGATGATTCGATTTTCTTGAAAATCACAGGCGCTGGTACTTCCAAACAGGCCTGGGACATCCTTAAATCTTCCTATCAAGGAAATGACAGGGTCAAAACAGTTAAACTGCAGACCTTGTTGACGCAATTCGAGACTCTCAGGATGACAGAGTCCGAAATAGTGGATCAGTTCATGACCAGAGTCATGGGAATCATGAACTAGATCATACTGATTGGTGAAACCATCACTGATCAACGAATTGTTGAGAAAATTCTTAGAAGTCTACCCAAGAAATTTGAAATGGTCGTAACAACAATCCTTGAATCCAAGAATCTGTCAAGATTTTCAACAGATGAGTTAATTGGTTCTCTGGTGACACATGAGACCAGACTACATCTCATAGATGAGTCAATCTCCAATGCCTTCCAAACTCAATTCTCATTCAGAAGAGGGAAAGGCAGAGGAAGAAGTAGAGGAAGAGAGAACAATCAAAGTAATCCTCACTACAGTGGAGGTAACAGACAACAATCTCAGAATCCAAATTTCCAAGTTCAAAGGCAACAACAACAAAATCAATATCAGAATTTCCAGCCTCAAAGAGGCAGAGGGAGAAGATCTAATGACAAAACTAGCATACAATGCTATTACTGCAAAAAGTATGGGCACTATGAATCTGAATGCATGAAGAAGCAGGTAGATCAGCTCTCAGGCAGAGCACATGTGTCAAATCATATGGGAGACACCTCAAGAGGTATGTTTCTCTCATGCCACAAAACCGAACAACAACCTAAAGATATCTGGTTGCTGGACAGTGGATGCAGCAATCACATGACAGGTAATAAAGAATTACTTTCATGCCTTGATTCTTCAATCTCATCTGATATTACACTTGGAAATGATCATTTAGTCAAAGTTGAAGGAAAAGGAATTGTTCCTATTCTTACTAAACAAAATGAAAATAAAGACATATGTAATGTCTATCATGTTCCAAACTTGAAACATAACTTGTTAAGTGTAGGACAGCTCAATGAAAAAGGATATAAGGTACTTTTTGAGGGAGCATCTTGCAAAATCTATGATAGAAAACCAAGCAGAAAATTGATTTCTGAAATCTATATGACTCCAAATAGGATGTTTCCCCTTACCCTCAGAACTGCAAATCTGAGTCAACCTTATGCACAGAGTGCATCAACCCTAAATGAAACAATTGTTTGGCATACAATATTTGGACATCTACCATTTCAGAGTCTAAGGTTTCTTCAGAAAAACTCCATGGTCAAAGGTCTACCTATCTTTAAAGAGAAAATTCCCCCATGTGAGTCTTGCATACTTGGAAAACACAAGAGAACTAGTTTTCCACAGTCTTCCAATCAAGCCAAACAACATCTTGAACTAGTTCACACTAACCTATGTGGACCAATGCAAACAGAGTCAATAAGTGGTAGTTTTTACTTTCTAACGTTTATTGATGATTTCAGCAGGAAAATATGGATCTATTTTCTCAAACACAAGTCTAAAACATTTACAAAATTCAAAGAATTCAAGGCAGAAGCTGAAAACAGAGTGGCAAATTTCTCAAAGTACTCAGGTCAGATGGAGGAGGAGAATACAACTCCAGAGAATTTGCAAATTTCTGTAAATCTCAAGGCATCATCATGCAAGCAACAACAAGGTATACTCCACATCAGAATGGAGTGGCTGAAAGGAAAAATGAGACCATAATGAATATGGCAAGAACACTTCTCAAAGAGAAAAGTCTGTCAAATACTTTTTAGGCTGAAGTAGTAGCATGCTCAGTTTATCTTTTGAATAGATCACCAACCACAAGTCTAAAGATGAAAGTTCCTCAAGAAGCATGGACTGGGACAAAGCTAAATGTTGCACATCTCAGGACATTTGGATGCATAGCATACGCTCACATACCTTCAGATTTAAGGAAGAAATTGGATGATAGAAGTGAGAAATGTATTTTCTTGGATATAGTGAAACATATAAAGCTTATAGGCTTTATACTCCAATCACCAAGAAATTAATTCTCAGCAGAGATGTAAAATTTCTGGAAAATCAATTCTGGAATGATTCAGAAAATCAGCAAATGGACAGTCAAAATCCATTGCTGCCTAGTTCTAAAAATGCAGAAATTTCAGTACAGCAAGTACCTCAAACTTCTCTTCCAAGATTGCAGGTACAAGCACAACCAGATAACTCACAGGATAACTCAACTTCCAGCAGAGAATCATTCTCTGAACCACAGAATTAGAGAACTCGAAGTTTGAGAGAAATCCATCAACAGTTGGATGACTTTGAGCAACACAATCTTTTTGCTTTAATGTCATGTCAACCTACATCCTTTAAGGAAGAAGCCAAGGAGCCACATTGGGTTCAAGCCATGAACCAAGAAATTGACTCCATTGAGAAGAACAAGACATGGGATCTTGTTGATCTGCCAACTCACAAAAAGAGTATTGGTCTCAAGTGGGTTTACAAAACTAAACTCAATAAAAAAGGATAGATTGAAAAGCACAAGGCAAGACTTGTTGCCAAAGGCTTCTCACAACAACCAGGTACTGATTATGGTGAAACTTTTGCTCCAGTAGCAAGGTTAGACACTGTTAGAACTCTATTGGCCATAGCAGCACAACACAAATGGAAAGTTTACCAAATGGATGTCAAGTGAGAATTCCTAAATGGTTTTTTAGAAGAAGAAGTTTATATCGATCAACCACCTGGATTTGAAGTCCAAGAGCACCCAGACAAAGTGTATCGGTTGAAGAAAGCCTTGTATGGCTTAAAGCAAGCTCCAAGAGCTTGGTACAACAGAATTGACACTTATCTGATCAAAAGTGGCTTCAACAGAAGTCAAAATGAACCAACACTTTATACCAAAACAGATCAGCACGGTAAAATACTAATTGTATGTTTATATGTTGATGACATGATCTACACAGGAAATCTAGAGCTAACAGATTTCAAAGATGCCATGCAATCTAAGTTTGAGATGACAAATCTTGGCATAATGAAATATTTTTTAGGGATTGAGGTTCATCAATAAGCCAAAGGCATTTTTGTCTGTCAGCAAAAGTATGCAGTAGACATCCTCAAAAGGTTTCGCATGGAAGGATGCAATCCAGAAGAAACCCCCATACCTTTAGGAACAAAATTAAGCAAGAATGATGAAGGTCCCACAGTGGATTCTACTTTATACAAAAGTTTAGTAGGCAGTTTTTTGTATCTTACAACAACTAGGCCCGACATCATGTATGCAGCTAGCCTTGTTTCCAGATTCATGGAATCACCAAAAGATTCGCATTGGAAAATGGCAAAACAAATTTTGAGATATGTAGCAGGAACAATAAATTTTGGTTTATGGTACACTAAATCTGATAGTAATCAACTCTCTGGTTACATATATAGTGACTTTCCAGGCAGCCTAGATGACAGGAAAAGCACATCTGGATATGTTTTTCAACTGGGCACTAACCTGATTTCATGGGCATTGAAGAAGCGGCCAATTGTATCCATATCTTCTGCAGAGGTAGAGTATGTAGCTGCTACCTCAGCTTCATGTCAAGCTGTATGGCTGAGAATATTATTGGCAGACATGTCACATACAGAAAAGGATCCAACTCCTATTTTCTGTGACAATACATCAGCAATTGCATTATCTAAGAACCATGTGTTTCACAAGAAAAGTAAGCACATTGACACTCGGTTTCATTTCATACGCGAGCTAGTCAATAATGGTGATATTGCACTACAATTTTGTGGATCTAGAGATCATCTTACTGATATCTTTACAAAGCCACTAGGAAAGTCAGTTTTTGATTTTCAGAGACAACACTTAGGCATAGTCAGTGCTGATGATTGTAACTGTTGAGTTTAAGAGGGAGTGTTAAATATAATGTAACCTCATTAGTCTCACTGTACACTGCCAGCTGTACTGGACAGTTGTACTTTCTATTTTTGTCTTGCTTGAGCATATTTAGCTCAACCATCTCCCATTACATTGTAATCTCTTCTTCATACATTTGAATATACTGTTCTATTCTTTTCTCTCTGCATTTCCTGCTTCATAATTTATCAGCCTAGAGAGGGGACGAGGGAGGTGTGGCATATTATCAATCTCACTCTGGACAACCATCCTCTCCATATTCATTTTGAGGGAGGCCGAAATCCAGCCTTCGAAGAAGAAGATTACCGATGAGAGTGAGCTAGCGGATTATCGTCTCCGAAAGCAGAAGGAATTCGAAGACCTGATCAGGAGAGTGAGATGGAACACGTGCGTGTGGATGAAATACGCTCAGTGAAGGAGAGTGAGGAGGACTTTACCTATGCGAGATCGATATGGGAAAGGGCCCTGGAGGTAGATTACTGAAACCCTACTCTGTGGATTCACTATGCCGAGATCGAGATGAAACACCTGTTTGTAAACCATGCCAGGAACGTCTGGGACCCGACTGTGTCTTTGTTGCCCCGCATCGATCATCTCTCGTATAAGTACATTCACATGGAGGAGATGCTTGACAATGTGGCTGGTGCACGCCAGGTCTTCGAGCGGTGGATGAATTGGGAGCCCGATCACCATGGTTGGGCCGCCTACATCAAGTTTGAGCTCAGGTATAATGAACCCGACGTGTACATTGGACGAGCGTCGATCTGAAGAAAGTATCATGAATGAAGCAAGAGAATGAGAGAAATTTATGAGCCCGTGGAAGAATGCTCGTGGCCCATTTTCTTGGATTTTTGAGCAAGCTTGACATTTCAAAGAAATCAAACGAATTTGGAGTCCTCGTGTTTAGATTTGACAGAACCCTCCTTTCTCTACATTGTTATAATGTATCGTAGTACTTTGACACATTGAAACTGCAAGTGATGAACTCTCAAGCTTGTATTAAACTCATGGACACATGGTAAAGATTCGACTCACCGCGCTTATGCATGATAAATGAAACCCTAAGGAAACTAGAATATCTTTTATGCGTGTCTGAATGCCCAGGAAATAAGAAAGAATTTTATCTTGTCAAAAATATGATTTGATCATTGAGAACAGTATTACTTTCAACGGGATATTCCTATTTTGACAATGACACAACCCGAGTTGAACATTGGAAGATCCTCGAGCATTCGAAGTGCCATTTTGTCCACTTTTCACACCTATAATTCAAGAATACTCACTTTTTTCAAGCCAGATGACAAGAGAATTCAAACTTCATTCATTCCGATTAAGAGACAAAGAAGGATTCAAGTCAAATAATTCCTTATTTTTATCAGAGATTAACCAAAAAAAGGAGGCGACATTTGAATTTATAACAAATAACATCTCTATTTAAATGGATTTCAAGAGGATTACGCCATAAAACGACGATGTCAAAGATTTTTAATGTTGCAGAGTGATTCACTATTATTATTACTCTTAAATTTATTTATAAAAGAAAATGTCTTCCTCATATTATAATTTAATTTATTCATAAAATAATAGGTTTTATGAATATTATAATTTAATTTGTTTAATTATTATTACTTTAATATATCTAAATAAAATAAAATAAATATTTATTATGGTTTAATGAGTTTTTTAATCATAAATTTCAATTTTATGACTAACAATTAATGATGTTGGCATATTCTTCATCTTACACTAAATCAATGAATGAGATTTAATGTTAATAACTTCTTTGCATTTATGAATACATCTTTCCTTATTTACTTTTTCACATTTACTTAATATGATTAAGGAATTACTACCCTAGCGGGTAATTGTCACGTTTAACTGATTAAAAATTAATCTATATAAAATGCATGTTCAATTATTTAATAAGAATTAGAGCAGTGACCACGTTTTTTTTGGGATGTATAGCGCTACCACGTTTCACATGTTGTTTGGATGCATGAATGGATGCCATGTTCAATTAAATGTTAACAATACGCGTTTGAAATCTCCATGCTTGGCGATAGTACTGGAGGCGAGGGCCAAGGTTCAATGTATAGTCATAGTCATTACATTTCAATTAAGCGTTAACATTAGGGTTTATTATCATTACTTTCATATTCTTCCTACTATGGGAGTCGCAGCAACATTATTCCTATGATGGAAACTGCATCCATTCGTTTCATATTCTTCCTACCATTGGTTTCATATTCTTGCTTTGTATTGAACAAATCGTGGTTAGCGTAACTCTACCCTAGCAACTGTTCAGCGTAACTCTTACTTGGAAATAATGGAGAAAGCACCAACTGTAAGCACCAGTTATAAGCTTCAGTTGTGAAAGCTTCAGTTGTGAGAGTCAGTTGTAGGCGTGTTAAGAGTCAGTTCTTAGTTAAGAGTCTAGTTGTCTTTGGTTTGGATGTAACCGACTGAGTAGAGTCTTTTCCTATATAAGGATGTAATCCGTCTTCACTTAATAACAGAGAATTGAGCGTAGCCTCACCGTGTGTTTGGTTCATATATTTTATCTCTGTTTGTATGATTTAAGCTAAGAACAGGGGTAGATTTGGATCAGTGAATCCAAAGGCAGAGCGACGGACTTCTCAGCACTCAACAAAAATTGCATATTTTTGGTGATTCACTTGCAGAGACTAACTTGCAGAGATGGCGAATCCTCTAGCGGAGACCTACCTCAACGAAGCCAACAAGCTAGATGGCTCGAATTTCATTAACTGGAAATTCAAAATGCAGACGCTCATGGAGGGATATGGTGTCTCGAACATTGCGAATGGAACTGAACTGAAACCTGATGCGGCCGCAGGTGCGACAGAAGCACAGATTCAAGACTGGGAGAAGCGCGAAAACAAGGCAAAGGTATTGTTATACATGTCAGTTAAAGATAGAATAATTCCACATATTAGAGACGCTACAACTTCTGCTGAAACATGGACAACTCTTAAAGCATTGTATGAAACTAGCAACACAAATCACATTTTGTTCCTGAAAACTAAATTGCTAGGCATTAAGATGGATGGAAATGAATCTGTTAGTTCATTTTTGGGTCGCATTAAAGAGGTGAAAGACAAGCTAGTAAATATAGGGGAAATTGTTTCCAACACTAATCTAGTGACTATTACCTTAAATGGTATGCTAGAAGATTATCATATGTTCATAACAGGTCTTCCAGCAAGGGAGAAACCTCCTATGTTTGAAGAATTGACAGGTATTTTGCTGCAAGAGGAAGAGAGGCGCAGGAATCTGAAGCCTCAAAGTAAAGATTTGGCACTGTGGTCAAATAATAGATCTGTGAGAGGGAGATCAGGAGTAAGAGGCAGAGGAGGCAGTTCATGGAAGAGAGGCGATTCATGGCAGAGAGGCAGTTCATCGCAAAGAAGACAATCTCCAAATCAAGGTATACAATCTGATAGGAATGAGTCAAAGAGATGTTTTTATTATGGTCGACCTGGACATATGGTTAAAGACTGTCATAAGAAGAAAAGTGATGAGGCTAGGAATAAACCTAGAACACATTCAGGTCATTATGCAGAAAAATATTCAAATCAAGATCACAGATTATTTATTGCTAGTGATGATATTG
>ML776868.1:791223-815367 GCA_009831015.1 Picea engelmannii
CGCGTTGGCTGGGGCCGTGGATGTTTCCCCGTAGGGGTTTTACCACGTGAAAACATCGGTGTGTTGATCTTTGATCTGGTTATGTGAGTGGTTACTGAAGGTGTTCGTCCTCTGTTGGAATACCTGTGTTGTCGAACAAATGTCGCATTGTGACGAACATTTTCCCACATCTCATTCTGATGAACATTCCTACCATCCCATTGTGATGAACATTTATGAACGTTACATTGTCATGAACATTCCTACCATCCCATTGTGTCAAATATTGTCCAATGTCACATTGTGACGAACATTTAATACCTACATTGAATATATTTAATATATATTAATTTATTAAATATGGGTGTCCAACGTCACACACTCACAAACAACATTCCTGATGTCACTTTCTCACATAGCACTTCTCATGTCGCATTGTGACAAACATTCCTACCATCCCATTGTGATGAACATTTCCCAACATCATAGTGTGATGAGCATTTCCCAACATTTCATTGTGATGAAAATCCCTACCGTCCCATTACGATGAACATTTGCCAACGTCGCATTGTGATGAACATTTTCCAACGTCGCATTTTGACGAACATTTGCCGACATCGCATTGTGATGAACATTTGTATTGTCCGAATGTGACGAACATTTCTCAATGTTGCATTGTGACAAACATTCGTACCATCCCAATGTGCCGAATATTTCCCAACGTCACATTGTGATTAACATTTCCCCACGTCGCATTGTGATGAACATTTTCCAACATTGCATTGTGATGAACATTCCTACTGTCCCATTGTGATGAACATTTCTGAATGTTACATTGTCATGAACATTCCTACCATCCCATTGTGTCAAATATTTTCCAACGTCGCATTGTTACGAACATTTAATACCTACATTACATATATTTAATAAATATTAATTTATTATCTTTTTACATATTATTAATTAATTATGAATTATATTTACAAAGTTTATAATGATAATTTACATATTAATATCTAGCAATTAATTCTTTTCAATTAATTGTTAATCAACAAAATCCACTTTTTATTATTATATAAATTTTAATCTCTATATTACTACTTTAGCAATGGATTTATTTATTAATATTTTACTAAATTCATTAACTTTGATGTAATCATACTTTATTAATATATTATTTTATCATTCTATTAATAATTTGTTAATGTCTTTTTATATATTGATATTTTTATTATATTATTAATGTATTATTTTGTTGGTGTATTAATACTTTAGTAATGTATTATTTATTTATTAATATATTCAATGATATATTTATCATATTATTAATGTATTATTTTATTAGTGTATTAATATTTTAGCAATGTATTAATTAATAATGTAATAGTATACAAAATTAATTATTACATTAAATTATTAATATATTAATTAATTTATAAGTTACTTTATACACTAATGAAATTAAATTTTAATTTATATATTACATTAACATATCATTGTATCATTACATTATTAATGTAACAATAATGTTATATTTCATTTTAAATTTATTAATCAATAATGAAACAATATATACTTTAATGTACTAATAGTTTAATATTTAACATTATAAATTAATGTATTAATATTTTTACATTAGTCCAGAATATATATATATATATTACATTAAACTATTAATAACTTATTAATACATTAATGTATATATTTTATCATTAATTGATAAATTAAAAATGTAATATAATATTATTGATATATTAATAATATAATGATATATTAATGTAATGTATAAATTAAATTAATATAATAATATATTACTAAATACATTAAGTTAAATATATTACTACTTTATTAATGTATTATTAATATATTATTTTATTTATGTATTTTTTTATTTTAATAATTTTTTTATTTATCAATAATTTAGTATGTTACATTATATATTAATTTATTAGTACTTAATTTATACACTAGAATAATGTAATAATGTATTACTAAATACATCAAGTTCAATGTATTACTACTTTAATAATGTAGTATTAATATATAATTTTTTTTTATGTATTTATATTTTATTGATTAATTTATTAATGTATTTAATATATTAATATATTTGATGTATATATTTAAATATTTACTCTATTATTTTATAAGGTTAAATTAATACTCTATTAATGTATTATTTAATAATGTATTACTATATTAATTAATTAATACATTACATTACATTAATTAGTGTATTGATTAATTAGTAAGTTGCATTATATCATAATATAAATTAATTACTTTAATTTATACATTATTATTATTATATATTACATTTATGTAATAATTAATTAATACACTAATTATATCTTAACTATACATTATGAAATTAATTTATAATTATATAAATATATTAATATAGAAATTAATATAATAATGTAAATGTATAATTAATATATTAATCAATTATCACATAAATATAATATTTAATAATAATGTATTAAAGAAATATATTAATATTAATGTTTTATAATAATGTATTTTAAATTAAATCATACATTAATATATATTTGTATTAATATATTATTGATAGTTCGTCAATTAGCAACAACCATTTTTATGAAGTTGTTGATATAGGCCAATTGACATAATTTTTCATTTTCACTTTTGGAAACTAATAAAACCTATGGGATATCAACCACTTTTATAAAGTGGTTGTTGCTCTTCTATGGACGTTCATCAACTACAATGATTTTCACTTTTCCAAACTAATAAAACCTATGGGATATCAACCACTTTTATAAAGTGGTTGTTGCTCTTCTATGAGCGTTCATCAACCACAATGATGATGATCATCAGTACTCTAAAGTTCGGGTCCGGGTGATTGCCAAGATCGTGTAATTTCGTGTAATTTTGAGCGATGAGAAAGTAGATCTGGACAGACGGGTGCAGGATGGTGAGATACGGGATTGCGCGGCAGTTCCCAATAAAGAAGGAAACACAACGCCACCTCCTACAATATTAGGAAGAGGAGGAAATGGAACGTTGGATTTTGCGGGTGAAGGTGACGCTTCTGGCCGCGGAGGATCACGTGGACAATATCTATACTGATACTGCTGTTTCTTCTGACCCCGATAAAATATCATTTAACTGGATGGGAATGCATTAACAATATGCGTTCATTTCTCATGTACGCTATATGCCCACTAGTCTTTGATAGGATGTTTTATAATATAGAAGTCCAATTTTCTTGTACGGAAAAACAGTGATTGATAACTGGACTCTTGGCATTCCTACTCCCAAGAATAAAGTATGTCATCTACTTACGTTTTTAATGTACGTCCTTTGATTACCTCTTCAATAGACGTCATACGGTCGCTCTCGCAAGTGTTTAATTTTGTTACAGAGTGGAGAGGTGCCATGTGCAGCCATGATTTTCATTTTCATTAGCCACGAATTTTGAAGTCGTGTTAGTATAAACATAACCTTACATAACTTGCACTTGTTTGTTAACTTATCCTTATTGGAAGGTGAGGATGCAACAGTCAGAGGTAGCTTCGACATTTTAAATGATTATATATTGGAGTTGTTTCATTGATATCAATGGTTGTGGTGGCCATATCATCACATCACATGAAACGCATGTTTTGGTAAGAACAGAACCTAAAAAGTTTAAGCAATTGACCCTAAAAGATCGGATTCGTTTATGCAAATGACTTTATATGATGGTTTTGTCGTGTTTCGAGACTTGGGGATATCAAATCCCGTTGAAAGTTTTGGCAGTCAATAATTTGAAAAAAAAAAATTGTTGGGTACCTCAGGTTGTTTTGTTATTTCGTCGTCGTCGTCGTAGGAAGAACATCGTCGCGTTGAAATCTCACTAAAATACAACTAGCACAGCAGCTAACTCGTGGTGGGTGAATGTTGGGTGAATGTTGAAAGGCGGTTTACGATTGTTAAACTTTCGATTGATGATCGTTCCTATGTAAACATAGAAACGCGGCCATCTTAATACCTTAATAAGGGACATGTGGCAATAAGTTAGTGAACACAGTAATTTTTAAACACGATTAGGTAAATGAAAAGTAAACATATAAACAGATGTTTTTATAACAGCTCGAAAATTAATGGATGAAATCAGAGTCATTCATTTATTGTGACTACTAAGAATATTCTAGGCATATTTAAACTCATCCATAAAAAACGTATTAAAAACTAAAAACCTATTAAATGTGCCCATTTAATTTATCTTACATTTTATGTGTTTTTTCTCTCGTCAGAGAAATATTATGTTTTCCAGTTAGAATGAGAACAATCACATGTTGTCAAATCAAAGGTAATGAATTAGTTGCCCATCTTCCGTTGACTGAAAATTGGAGAAATGTGGCCTCCATCTTTACATCCACAAACGGGCGAACCACATGTTTTCCGTGCATGTCACTATTGCCTGTATGTCAATCTCTCTTTTTATGTTTGTATTTTAATAACTGCCACGAGCCGACTCTCGACGCCCGTTGCGCAGAGGTTGGACAGAGATTCCATTACGCTTTCCGCATTCCATACAAATAATCATTGGAAATAAACCTATTTCCTTTCTTTAAACCTGCCATGAGACTTTCGCTCATTTAGCCAAATGTAGTGCATACAAAGTAATCGGCAACGACATTTAATTAATATGGGCAATCCCAGAAAATTTAAAACTAGAATATTAGCGGATTTCAATTACACAAAAACAGAAGTAAATAAAAGCTTGTTTACTGACTGTGACTGGTTTCTGTTGAAGGATGACATGGCGGCCTATGGTAGTTTGTCAGAGGCTGAGATTGATTGCCTAATGGACCCATCCTATGATGTTTTGTGTAGCCAGGGTGCCTAATGGACCCATCCTACGATGTTATGTTTTGTGTAACCAGGGCGTTTTCAAGAGGGTAGTCTAAATGTTTTATTTTTATTTTTAGTCGTTTTTTAGTTATTTTGTTAGTTTGATTTTGTTTGAATGGTTGGATTTGAAGATTTGAGTGGTTAAATTTGTATTTTTCAGCCGGCTAAATTTATTTATTTATTCAAAAATACAACTTAAACAACAAAAAATATTTATTTTGTCCAAATTTAAATCACTAGATTCCACCCAAAAACAACGAAACATAGGAAGTTTGCCTTTTTAAAGTAAGACGAGGAATACTTGTCCACTAAAGCTACTCAAGGGAAAGAGTTTTTTGAGAACTGAGCATATTTAAATTTTTTTGAAAATAGTCTTGTTGTGAAGTAAGTGACAAGTAGTTGGGCCTTCAAGTGGCTGATTTGCGAGCATTACACCAGTTGTGTTGGGATTATCGTTGAGATTTTTGGACTAAAGCTGCTAGAGGGGTTAGATATGTGAACAAGGGTTCTAAGAGTTTTGATAGTAGTGTTGGTTTGTCGAAGTGGTAGAAAGGACGACGAAATTGGAAAAGAGGGGGTTGTTGATTGCAGAGGGGAAGGAGTGTAGTTAAATCTTGGACGTTGAGGAAGGTCGGGCTAAAAATGGTTCTTGGTAGAGATGTGGTTCTTCGAGAGATTTACTTTCTTTCCTTGTGTGCTCTGGTTGGGTGGTTTAGTTACTGGGCGTTGTCAAAACAAGACATAGGCTAGTGGGTTGATGAACAATGGAAGCCTCTACTTGGTTATGCTCCTTATTCTGGTTTTGGTGGGAGGGTGGTTTTTCTTCAAGTTTAGGGAGGAAGAGGACGTGGACAAGATTTTGGGCTAAGTATGGTTGTGTGGCTCTAGTAGTTTGATGCTGAAAAGGTGGTGGCACCTTTTCAATCCGAGGAGGGACCATTTTTGTTTCGACACTTGTGGGTTTTGTTGTTGGGCTTCCCCCTTGTGTTCTCGAACTGTGATTTTTTTGTTGAGATTGGGGATGCTCTAGGTAGGTTTCTTCATGTGGATTTGGAGGTTTTAAATGGTAAGGATGATGGGGAAAATCCTCGTTGAGACCGATATTCACAAGGGGTTTTCAAGTGATATGGAAATTGAATGGAGAGGGCACATGCATATCCAAAGATTGGACAATAGGGGGATCCTTTTCCTCTATTTGGTTTGTAATGAAGTTGAGCATTTGAAAAAAGATTGTGTGGGAAGGTCGAAACAACAATATGTTGTGGATTCATAGGTGTTTGAAGAAAGGGCTTCTTCTTACGGTGACTTGTCTAAGGTTATGGAGGATTTGAGGGTGTCACCGAAAGGGGTACTTCCTCCTTTGGAGAGGGAGTTCCAGTAATTGTCTTGGACAACAATACTTTTCTTGGTAAGATTAAAAATTTTTCTCCTACTTTGTTTTCTTATCTTAATTTCGAAGAATAAAAAATGTTGCAGAATGCCTACTCTAGCAATGAATTTTCTTTGTCGTTTCATTGGAGATGGATATTTTTGGATATTTGAATGTGGAGGATCATTATTTTGTGAGTAAAGAGTGATCCTCTCGGTCTGGTATGGAAGAATATTTTTCTATTAGGACTCATGAGTCTTCTGGAGGTATAAGTGGTCTTGCCTCGGTGGGTGAACTCAGATTAAAAGTTGTATGGGATAAACTTGGGTCTTTACTTGGTCTCCCTAGTTTGGGGGGTGTGAAGAAATTTGTGTGGCAAATCAGGTATATTTGGTGGTTGAGGAAACCTTACCCTCATTTATACCCACCTACAAAGATGTTTTGAAGCAGTTTCCTCTTTAGATTTTTTTGGAAAGGGAGTTGTTTTCTCATAACCAAAAGGATAAGTTTAGTGATGTGGAACATGTGAAAGGAGTCAAGGGTTCTAAAAAAGGGATCTTGGTCAAGAAAGGGGTTGTATTTGGAAGTTTAGACAAGGATTTTTCTCCCATCAGGACTAGAAGTGTGAAGAAGGAGGTGGTGGGGGGTGAAGCATCTCATGTTTCGTTAAGACATGTTTTTGAAGGTCCAAGGGAGCTTAGACCACATAAATCCCTAGATCGAGGTAGAAAATGATTTTTCTCTCTCTAAATGTGAGGGGAGTTGGGGGTGCTCCCAAATTTATATCCCTTAAAAGATCATTAGAATTGGTGAAACTTGATGTGTTCTTTGTTCAACAAACTATGGTCTTTGGTAATAAAGCAAGAGAGGCGTTTTATAAATTGTTAAGTCAGTGGAAGGTATGTGTGGTGGATTCTAGTGGGTTGTTGGGAGGATTTCTTTAAGCCTGGAACCCTAATAAAGCTAACTTTGATGCTTATTTGACCCCTACAGGAATTCTCTTGGAAGGATTTGTAAAGGATGTCAATAAGAATGTGAGGTTGGTAAATTTTTATGGGCCTTACTAGAATAGGCATTTATTTTGTGATAATTTGATTGAAGATGAAATTCTAGGAGGTGACTTAAACTTTAATCAGTCTCCGAGGGAAAATTGGGGTTCCTCTATCACACTAGATCCATTGGCATATTTTTTCAATCAGTTGATTCACGATGTGGGAATTATCGATGTGGAGTTGTCTGATTTCTTTCCTACCTGGAGGAATGGGAGAGTGGTTCACAATAGTGTTGCTAAATGAAGATGGCTTCTTCTGATTTAAGATTTGAGTCGTGGGTGTTGAATGTAAAAATTCATGATCACATGCATGTGGTTTTCCAAATTGACTAGGGGCATGAAAAGGTAAAAAATCCATTTAAACTAAACTCTGTTTGGTTATCTGATCCTTATTTTTTGAATTTAGTTCGATCTAATTGGAACAATTTTCAAGTTGTTGAGGGATCATTCTCAATGGATTCGTTGGTGTTCAAATTAAAATAGTTGAAGTCTTTGTTTATTTCCTCAGAATGAAATATGACACTCAAATATAAAGAGAAGTTAGTTCAGTTGGAAGAGGATTTGGAGGATCTCTATTCATTAAATCCTGTATGTTTTGAGTTGGAAGAAGAGAGGGCGTTGGTGGTGGAAAAGGAGGCTAAGAAGTCGATGTAAAGACTTAATTCTTTGTTTATTTCCTCAGAACGAAATATGACACTCAAATCTAAAGAGAAGTTAGTTCAGTTGGAAGTGGATTTGGAGGTTCTCTATTCATTAAATCATGTATGTTTTGAGTTGGAAGAAGAGAGGGCGTTGGTGGTGGAAAAGGAGGCTAAGAAGTCAATGTTCTTGAAGTAGGAAAAGAAGACTTGGTGCCAAAAGAGTAGAGCTACTTGGTTTGCATGTGGTGATGAGAATACAAAAAATTTCACTCTTTTTCCAATTTCAGAAGACGGGTCAACTCCATTTGGAATTTTAGAAAGGAGGATGGAACATTAGTCTCAAGACAACATGATTTAGAAAAATAAGCTTTAAATTATTTTCAAAATATGTTTAAGGCTCACGAAAATATGTATATTGTTCATCGATTCGAGGTAATACAAGTTTATCCTCATTTATTTTATGAAGAAGAAGGTCGAAGGAATGTAGATCTGGTTTCTTTGTCTTAGGTACAGTACTAGTTTGAAGGGTTTTTCTATATCAAAAAGTCTTGGTCCTGATGGCTGGATAGTTGAATTTTTTTTTTGGCATTCTTTGATCTTGTGAATCCTGAATTGTTGGAGGAGGTAGAGGAATCTAGGCTGGAGGGGAATGTTAATGGGACGCTTAATGCGACTTTCATAGAACTTATTCTGAAAAGTGATAAACCCGAGTCATTTTCAGGTTTTAGCCCCATTTTTTTGTGTAACTTGGATTATAAGCTAATTTCGAAGATCATTCCTTCTAGAATTAAATCTTTTTTGTCAAAAGGGATTTCCAAGGAGAAGTTTTTGTTCTTAGATGATAGGAAAATTTTAGATGCCATCGAAGTGGCCCAAGAGACATTACATAGCATTAAGAAAAACAAGAACAAATCTTTTGTTTTGAAGTTGGATATGATGAAGGTATATGATAGAGTTGATTGGGGATTCCTTAGAGTGGTGTTGTTATAGGATGGGCTCAACTTTGAAGCTACTGATTGGATAATGGAATGTGTCAGGTCAACACATTTATTTGTTTTGGTAAATGATAGTCCTTCCAAATTTTTAAGGGATCCTAAGGATTGAGGCAAGGATCTCCTCTTTCACCTTTGTTGTTCTTTCTCATAGTAGAAGGTCTTAACATGGTTCTCAAGAAGTTGGTCGAAGAAGACAAACTTGAAGGAGTTTTAGTAGAAAATGGTGTTAGAATTACACATATGTTATTTGTGGATGATGTTACTCTTTTCGGGAAAGGTTCTTTTCTGAAACGGAAGGTGTTTAAGGATGCTCTTAACCCTTTTTCTAATTATACTAGAATGGCTTTCAACAATCAAAAGTCTCATTTTTTGGAAGTTGGTTTGTCTGTTGATTGGTTAGATCAGTTAGAAGAATTGTTTCCTTTTCAACGCAAATCAATTAAGAAAGGTTTTAAGTATTTAGGGTTTTTCCTAAGACTAATTGTTACATGTGTGATGACTGGATCTATCTTCTTCAAAATGTGGAAAAACAAATTGCTACTTGGTGTCACAGATGGTTAACTTTAGGAGGTCGATTTATCCTTGTTAAATATGTTTTGGAAAACATTCTTGTTTTATGGCTGTCTATGGAAAATATTCCCATAGCTATTTTGGATAAGATTCGCTAGAGGTTGTTCAACTTTTTGTGGTCTCCTATTAAGGGAAAAGAGGGTCTTCATTTAGTTAAATGAAACAAAAATGCTCAACCAAAAAAGGAGGGAGGTTGAGGAATTGAGAATATCTATTTGTTTGGAAGGGAAATGGAAACCAAGAACTTGTGGAGGTGTTTGATGGTTCCTGGTCTTTGGTATAATGTGGTTCAATAAAAATATTTGAAGAAAAGATATGTTGTGGAGTGGCTAAGAGAAGGGAGAAATAATCTCAAAGGGGTGTCAAATTGTTGGATGGATTTTACATCTTCTTTGCAAATTATAACTTATTGGATTACTTGGAATCCTCGTAATGGTTTGGAAATTCATATTGGAGTGGATCCTCTTGGGGTCTCAGTATTATTATAAACTTTCTTCGTATTTAGTATATGTGCTCCACTCGAAAGGAATTGTCTTTTTGGCTTAGGATGTTTCAAATGTTTTAGGAGGTCTAGTGGATTTTCATTGGAACTTTGCTCAGAGTTTAGATCTCTTGATTTCTTTAAGAGATGAATGGGACTCATATGTTTTGGGACTTAAGCACTCGTTTTTTCTTCTTTTTGATTCAGCTGACTCGATTGTGTGGTCGTGGGATGAGAAAGAAGGAAGGGTTACAACTAAGAAGGCATATGAGGTACAATATTTTGAATATTCTAGTGACTTTTTTGATTCATGTGCAACATCCCCCAAAATAAGTTATTTTTAAAGTCTCAAAATGCTTAGGAATTTATTTTCGTTTTTGGTAAATTCAAAATTGGAAAATTATTTCCATTTATGGCAATTCTGAATTTCGAATTTAGTTAATTGTAAATAATGATTATGACTCTTGGGAAAATATATGATTTGACCCAACTAACTCTTTGACTATGAAACTTGTAAGAAACAAATATTTTTATATTTATTGTTGATGGAAAAATGGAATAGCCAGGTTAAAATCAGCTGACCATGACTCCATGAGTAGGGAACATGTTGGAACTACCTCAGGGCTGAATGTTACAAGTGGCAAATCAAGTATTTGGCCATTTGCGGCTCCGTGAAAATCAGGGATTTGGAAAGATGTGAAAATTCCCAAGGGGAAAAAGACCTAGGAACATTTTCTTTTGGATATATAGCATATGAGAGGAGGCAGGACGTTGTCGAGTATGCTCGGGAAAAGAAATTATATATTGTTGTTATGAACACTGCTTTCTGAGTGTGAGGCAAGGAGAATTTATTGAAATTGAAGGACTATTGCTGAGGAGGAGTTCTGAGTTCGCCCTCATGGATTCATGGTCAGGCTAGGGGGCGAACGAGACGAGTAAATTGGTCTTTATGTTCCAAGGTTGGGAGGAACTTGGTTGTTCCATTTGTTGTTCCACGGTTGTTCAAATATGTCTCTCTACTCCTTCTTTGTTCAAATGTTATTTGGAATTATTGGCTGATAGAATTGCATCTGTTTGAATATGAATGAATTGCTCTATTTTATTAAATTATGATGGAATGAAATGAAATGTAATATAAACCCTTACAGTTTAACTGTAGCTATTGAGAAAACCTTTCTATGTATCTTGGAAGGAATGGAATCAAATTATGGAGATATATTTGGAAATATATGTGTTAAATAGAATACTATTTCATTATACTGTGCTAGAAATCACTACCAAATTGGTGAATAATATACAGATGGTTATTCCGTTTTGCAAGTGAACTTTAGACTGTGCGAACGCTATTTTGGAAGTAAATCTGATATTTAAAACATTTGCATACCTATACATACGAACATATCTCTGTGGGTCATCCTTTAATTCTCGACGAATTGCTCTATCGATTTAACTAATGTTGGAATGATTACATACAATAGGAAGTAACTTTGTGTGTGTGTGTATATATATATAAGTATACATAACTATACAAATTTACATGACTCATTTTAAATGCCTATTGTATGCATAACAACAGGTACTAAAAATATAATGGAAGGCAAACAGTCTAACTAGTCATAAATAAATTTCTGGAAATGAAATGATGGGAAGCGAATAGCCTAACTAGTCATAAACAAACTTCTGAAAATGAAATGATGGGAAGCGAATAGTCTAACTAGTCATAAACAAAATTCTTGAAATGAAATGATGGAAAGCGAAGAGTCTATCTAGTCACAAACGAAGATCTGGAAAAGAAAAATAATGTAATGGAAAATGAACAGTCTAACTAATCGCAAACGAAGTTCTGGAAATGAAATATTAGAGGAAAGAAAGACCGATGAGTCGAAAGATAGAGGTTTTGAACACCTACAATTTGTATGCACATACATTTCTTCGATAAGATTGAATTATACAACTATATTAACAAATAATAAAATCGTTCCAACTTCTTTATAAATATCAAGGTCAAACTGGAAGGGAGTATAGAGTAGAATTTTCCAATGCAAGAATATGTATTGCTACCCATTCCATAATTCCATGTATAACATAAATATCTTACCGAAAAAAAAAATGGACTGATAGAGTTTCCATCTAAGCCAACTATACAACTACGAGTAATGGTACAACCCTATTCAATGCACCCCATTCATTTCTATTACACAGTAATAAGGTTTTGGTCCTTATGTCCTTCCATTAAAACTAAAGATACATAGTTAAATAATCGTTTATTGTTATGAATGAACAATTTCACCCACGATGATAGCACTCTAGATTTAGAATTGTATCAATCCTTAGAAACCTAGGGCAATCTCTTAAGAGCGGTGAAATGAAACCCAAATACCTTTTGTGCGTATGGTAGGGGCCTAAATCCAGAATTTTTCATGGTTGAAGTCCCTGCAAGGAAAACACAAATTTATTATTAGTAGTTATTCAACAAAAGTAAAATGAGTGTAACTTTCAATAGAATGATTTAAGACAGGAAATTTTTATACAGAGTTTCACTTAACTTGTGACTTGGAGACCCTGATGTCCTTTCCCTTTCGCGTTTTGGTTGAGCAGACACCCCAGGCCGAAGGGGAGGGTGGTCCAAGAACTTCCCGATGGGTACCCTTGCAACAATAGGGTCCCATCATTAGAATTGGTTACCAAATCGTCTAAATCAAACACTTCATGAAATGAAATAAATAAAAAACATTAACATTGAATATCCGAACTCCATGGGTTTGTGCAGTATGAGTAGGCCGAATGCATTGCTCAAACTATAAACATAAAGTTAAATTATATATGCCAAATATGTTTATCAAAGTCTAAACATGGATTGACTATCTGTGCCAAAGAGAATGCATTGCTTGAAGATTTAATACATAATTAATATTTGTGCTGAATATTAGGCTTCGAATGGTATTTTCCACACACAAATAATGAAAATTATCAGAATGAAAGACGTTAACCCAAATTTAATCACAGACTCAAATAATTGCATGTTATAGGGTATTTCTTAAAAAAATATTCGGTGCACAGAATCCCCACATTATATTATATACCGAATGGAAATACAATAATATTTAAAAAAGACATTACATTCGTAAGAGTCAGCTAGTGGCCTGATAGAACCTACAGAATGGTGGACTCCCAAGAAAAACACAATATAACATGAAATACACAGTGTGGGTTTTACCTTACTAAATCAACTTATGGACTAGAACTCCCGCGTGGTCTCACAAAGGCTCAACACCAGGTAATAGCGCATAAAGATAAGGGAAACCCATAAAAGAGAATGGAGGGACAACGAAAAACCCTATGAGTAAATCGGAATACGTTAACCCTGATAAAATGCCTGTGCAAGATCGTTGAATTTGGAAACAAGAAGGCAGAGTACCGAGAATGTTCAGAAAGGTTTCAGAACCAAACAATGGAGGAATATCCTTACCCAGTTCAGAGAGGGAGACCAATAAACATTTCAGTATCCGTTCTTGTTTTCGCCAGGAAGAACCTCTCCACAGCGTATACACCAGCTCGACCCTCCATTGTCATCCTTGGAGAAGTTACACAGAGTAATGCAGCCGAATGGAGAGAACAAAAAGCTAATTAGACCCTTTCATAAGTAAAGCGAGGAAACAATTAAGGAACCCGTACCTTTCCATGTGACGTTTGGGAGGTGGCCTACCCGACACTGGACACGAAGGTCAGGTGACAAGTCTTGGAAGGGATGAAAGGGACTCTGCGTAGACCTCCATTAAAGTGACTAGACGAAGGATTCAATGCAACCCTGATAATCACACTCCCTTTCGCGTCGAGTTAATGCAAAGGAGGACGGTGACTCAGAATTTTTCATTCAAAACTAGTAAAGGAAAGCTCTCATCTCAGTTACGGTAATGTTTGGTCAGATTTCGTTATACAATTCACATAGGAGGGTGGTTACCCTTTGACACCAATGATATACGACCAACTCCTTCAGCATTAGATGGAACAATAACTAAAGTCATTCGATCCTTTTTTTGGGCCAAACTAAGACTAAAATTTCTAGGTCACATCTATAGTAATAATGTGTGTGGCGTAGCAAAATTATATGCATGTTGAAACCCTGTATTGCATGTGACCTTGTGTACTTTTACACACATTAATACCATCAGGAAGAATGTGATTTCATAAGGACTTTGGGGAATACCCTTTTGAAACATTTGTATCCTAGAACTATAGGTTATGAAAGGCCCTAATGGCATAAATCGTGATACATATAAATATATGTAAAAACATATATAAAGGGATTCAATAATTGGAAGATTTTAAACATATATAAAGGGATTTAATAATTAGAAGATATATATATATAGATGTAGATGCATATATATATATATATATATATATATATATATATATATATATATATANAAGGATATTTTGGATTACTATTAATACTTCCCACTTACGATAGAAATGTCAAGGAATGCGAGAGGCTAAGATTGGTAAGGCCATCCCTAGATTTACATATGACTACTATGTAACATGAGTGGCTTCAGGAATATAAACAAGGTAGGAAACTCAAGTCTGTGAGAGTTGATTAGAGATGACGTCTGCACTTGAAATTTGTTCTTACTTCCTTTGAATCTCCTATTCGTGAGGAAAGAGAATTAATGTCCCTAACAAAAAAAAAAAAATTTGGTAATTTTGGGAAACATTATATATGGTATCAGAGAAAAGGTTACAACACTTGGACCTTAAGCAGGGCCAAAATATTTACTTAGCACATATTTTTCTATTTATGTAAAACTAACAAAAAAATTATTGTTACAAACATAATCACTTTATTTTTGTTGTAATCATGGTAGCCCAGAACGAAACATAAATTAGACTCGAGGAGAATCCTTGGAAAAGGCCTCCTGATGATGAGAGAAATCTCATTGTCGAGCTGCAATTTTTCATATTAAAAATATGATTAGGATTTCAGATTAAAATTAGGGTTTCAGATGTATTCCATTTATAAGTTTAATAATATATTTGTTTGTTTATTAAGTAACTTTTTGTATAGTGTTTTGTGAATAATTATTTTATTAACTATTTTTAACTTAAATAACTGTAAACCAATTTAAAATGTTAAAAGATAACTTAAAATATTTATAGCAACTAAAAATTAAAATAACTCACTACAACATATTAAAACATGCTTAGTCATTAACATAAACCCACTAACTAACCCTTTTACAAATAATTGTGATGTAAATAAATTAATCAAAACATTATTACTTGCTCCAAGTGATCACAAATATATTGAGCCATAAATAAATTAATCACAACATCATAAATTAATCATAACTCAGTCAATTTTATAGGATGATCCTACTGGCCTCAGTGGCCAATAGTCCAAAATTCCTTCTTATTATTCCAAAAATCCTTCTTATTATTGATGGATTCATTTCTTCTTAATGATATTAGGTACCATAATTTCTTGTTATTGATGGATCATTTCTTATGAATGATATTTGTTACCATTAATTTCTTGTTATTGATGGATTTATTTCTTCTGAATGACTAGAACTACAAGGTCTAGTAACTCACCATGTACTAAACTATTATGTCAATTGATAATGAATGAGGAAGGAAAATGTTAAACTAATCCAGGTGGATATCGATGATCACCCACCATCTCCAACTGGCTAAAAACGGTTTTCTAACAATTTTTTTAATTTACTATTTTTAGCAATTCTTAACTTCTTGGGATATTTGAGGGCCTAAATGAAGGTTTTTTGGGATTGAGCTTCTCAAAAATAGCCAAAGGCTCTTATTGAGCCTCCTAAATGAATCTTCTCGGCGATACCTTTGCAACGATCTATCTTGCGCCCCAAACAAAGATCATATGCCAAAGTTACGTCCCCGGGAAGTTGATACACCAAACTACCCAAAACGGGGTCCACAAAACTGTTGGATTTTCATCTTTTGGGGTTAGGGTTTAGGATTTTATTTATGATAAAAAGGCCTTTGGAGCCTCATTGTAAAATCATTCTCTTGCAAATGAGCGCAACCGTCATGTCTCTTCTCAGAGATAAGCTGCCACCATTCCAACAAGCTTGTTTTTCGTTGCATTTTACAGCTTCAACTTATTTTGTGATTAATAATAGAAACCAGTTTTACTGTATCTATGTTGCTTTATCACATACCTTTTATATATTTTTGTATTAAATATTAATAATAATCTGCATCCACTTCGTTCTACTCATAAAATCTGAATCATTGGTATCAAAGCAGGCTGATCTTGATCATTTTTCAGTGCATGTCCCTGACGAGGTCCGAGTATAGCAAGTTGGGTGTCGAGCTTGTCTCTCTTCAATACAATAACTCTCGCATGCCCAAGAAACCCTCCATGGAATAAGAAAAAAAAAATGACGGAGGAGATGATTCTATCAATATGTTGCTTGAGCAAGTTCTCACGCGACAGAGGGACGAAATGATGGAGAATTTTTACCACATCCTTCAACGCCTGCCGATAGCAATAAGAGCATATTCATCAAACAACTACTTTGGAAATACCTCTCATTTCAAGGTACAGGTTAATTTTGATATTCCCGTATTTGAAGGTCAAATAGATGTGGATGCCCTTGACAAATGCTTAAATATGTTAGAGGGTTATTTCTCTGTTCATAATTTTTTTGATAGGGAAAAGATCACCTTCGCACTTCTTAAATCTCTCCCCCATGTCAAACATTGGTGGGAAAATTATTGGGAGCAAAGTTCCACAGAGGAGTCTGGAATATATGGGGTCGTGCCCACTTGGGATTTTTTTGTGGATGTGGTAAAGGAAAAATATTACCCTGTTGGAAACTATGAGGACCAGTACATGAGATGGACCACACTGCGGCAAGAGAGGGGCCAAGCAGTTTCAGAGTTCACCAATACCTTCCACACCTTGTGCACCAAGTTGGGTATCAAAGACTCTGAATGACATTTGGTTTTGAAATACCGTGTGGCTCTACACAAATACATCCAAACTGAAATGGTTTTTCTGGACATCTCATCACTTGGTGCTGCTTATCGATATGCTCTTAAAATCTAGTAGAAATTTAAGCACCATAAAAAACGGGAGTTTGGGTCTGCAAATCTACAACAACCAAAGTATGATAAAGACAACCCTAACAAACAGTCTCCCAAAAAAAATTCCAAGCCATATAAGGGTCACAGGAAGACAAGGAAGGACACCGAAAAATGGTGTGATTTCCACAAACTATCCTGGCACAACACTGATGAATGTCATTCAAAACAGTTATTGGTGGTCGAGATCAAAGACAAGGAGTCGAACCCTGATTCATAATCTAATTATGAAAATATTGGTAAAAGACAGATCATCGACATAGACCCCACTGTTATTGTCATGACCGCAAAAATTCATCCAGAAGAACCAACTGATCCTTAAGAGGGGGAGAACCTTTTTCATTCATAGATGTGGGTGAAGGGGACCCCACTGCATTTTATTGTTGATAGCGGAAGTCGGAAGAACCTCATCTCAATAGAGGTCATCAAACATTTGGGATTGTCGACAACACCACACCCACAACCATACAACATCGGGTGGCTTCTCCATGGACGAGATCTTCATGTCATCCAACAACATCGATTGTCATACAACATCCAACCATTCAAGGATGAGGTATTATGTGATGTTTCTCCATTGGATGTCTGTGATGTTCTCTTGGGCCAACCATATATGTGGACAGTGTCATTGTTTCTCTGGGGGGTCATCTATACAAAATACCAGAGGTAGTTCTAACTACTGTTCCACCTAAATAGTTCCACAAGGTAGTATATCATACTACAAAATTTAGCTTCTTCACAATCTGTTCAAAAGGTGAACAAAAGTATACCACAACCACTATAGCCTTGGCCCAAGCACCTTCTATCCAACAGAAGCAAGTAGACAAGATTGCAGCAAAGTGTAAATATTCCCTCTGCACACAGGCATCTCATGTATCCAAACTGGTTAAAAAGGTCCAACCCTTCCAGTCACATGTTCATGATAACCTTCAATAAGCTAAGCAACACAACTTCTCCAACAAGGCAAGCAACTCATCAAGATGTAGATTCAACAAACGTTTTTCCCTCTCCCCCGAGAACTCAACACAATGGAGACCATTTCTTCCTAAGGAGGGAGGATTGATCTAGGTGGATATCGGTGGCCACACACCTTTTTCAACTAGCTCAAAACAATTTTCTGGCAATTTTGGTAATTTACTATTTTTAGCACTTTTTAACTTCCGGGGGCATTTTGAGGGTTGAACTGAAGGTTTTTTGGGATCGATCTTCTCAATGATAGCACCATAAATGAATCTCCTCGATGATACCTTTCCAACGAGCTATCATGCACCCTAAAATAAGATCATATGCCAAAGTTACACCCCTGGGGAGTTGATACATCAAACTACCCAAAACTGTTGGTTTTTCATCTTCCAAGGTTAGGGTTTTGGATTTTATTTATGATAAAAAGGCATTTTGAGCCTCATTGTAAAATCATCTTCTTCTAAATGAGCACAGTCGTAAGATCTCTTCTCAGAGATAAGCTGCCACCATTCCAGCAAGCTTGTTTTCCGCTGCATTTTATAGTTTCATCTTATTTCCTGAGTTAATAGAAACCGGTTTTATAGTATCTTCGTTGTTTTATCGCATACCTATTATATGTTTTTATATTTAATATTAATAATAATCTGCATCCACTTCATTCTCCTCGTAAAATATAGATCATAAAATTAGCCACTGCTAATGTAAATCAAGGCAACAATCGACTTGCATATGGAGCCAATGAAGAACAATAATAGGGTTCTCAGTATATAACTAAATATTTTTGGGTATATAAAAAACAACCCATCTCCTCTATGCATAAAAGAAACGATACTTCTAACCTTAAACCATCAGCATCCTTTCTATAGTCCGTCCTCCGGTCTATTGAGACATGATCCAACGAATTGCATGCTATTGTGGTACACAATCCCTGGATATACAAGTAACTAAAGGTTTGTCCTTGGGTCTATTGAGACACGATGCAATGACTTGCATTTTATTGTTGTACCTGATCACTGGATATCCAAGTAGCTAAAGATCGTTTCTCTTCATGGCTTTGTTCAAGCTCCTCTAAAAATTAGAACATTAACCAATTAATAGAGATTAATAATAGAGAGTTTAATAAACTCATGCTTAGATGATATGGATATCAATATCTTCTTCATACTCATTGCAATAATAAATAACAAACTCATAATATGCTTCCAAGTGATCTTCAACAATATGTTGGATTCTCTTACCTACTCTCTTGGCACTGTATAGGAGAGCAGAAAAAGTAGGGTGCAACAAAATGAAATCATTTACTCCGTTCCTGTATGTATATACAAGGACCCAATCATCCACTCTATAAACTACCTTTAGCTGAGCAGAATACAAGGTAACATCTCTGAATTCGTGGTCGAGGCCAAATTGTGCTATGTTGTTTTCAAGACCAGAGTCATCTTGTTGAGTGATGGATCGCTTGAACATAGGTTGCAATTGGAGGTGGCCCGTGTAGCACAGAGAAAAATGAAAATATCAATAGTTAGAGGGTGGTTTGCGTAGCACATATAGTATTGATTGAAACTGAGCCGATGAATTGAAAAATTGTGTTTCACATTAAAAGTGGAACGCCACAGAAAGGAGACCATAAAATAAAATGTCCTCCAATCTACCAACATAAAGGGAAATGCCAATACGTGGCATCCAATAGTCCTATCCATGGTGCTCCCCGTGGTAGTGAACAATTGCGGTCCATTTTATCCATACCACTATGTGTTAATATTTTATTTTTTGTTAATTATCCAAACGTGGCAATCAACCAGGGAACACAGTAATTTTTAAATATGATTAAGTAAACGTTAAAAAGTAAACACATAAACGAATGCCTTTATAAAAGAAAGAAAGTTAATGGTTGAAATCATAGTCATTCTAGCCATATTAAATCTTGTTCATAGAAAACCTATTAAACACTTAAAAACCTATTAAATGTGTCAATTTCCAATAGATATACGTCTCTCAACGTAAATTAAAACCAGAAAACACTAATATAATTGCCATGATGAGGAAAGTCACACAAGATCAATAGCTTAAAAAATGTTGTGTGAAACCTCTTCATTTAGCTTTCCACATTCCCAACCACATATCCTTATAAATCTCACAAAAATAATCACTGAAAATATGATGACAAGTAATAAAACCATGCAATGCTCTCAAATTTATTACATAGAAAATGATCTCAAACTTATTACATACAAAATGTAGATGGGACGCAACAAGTAAGATATTATGGCCATCAGAAAAGAATATTGGTAATTAGTCGTTACATCCAAACACTATTTGGACTTTGGTGTATAGCATTCGATTTGGTATTGATTTTTTTTACAATTTGTAATATTTTTTTTTTTTAAACAAAGAACGTTAGTCATTCATCGAGCTGGAATGCAAAGAGAAAGAGGAGCATATTTTCATTCTAGGGGTGAAGTAAGAAATAATCATCGTTCCAATGAAAAATGTAATTGATAACTAGATAAGAACGCCATGGAACGTATTGTCATTCAAGAATAAGTACCAAAAAAAGTTAAACAATAGTCCCATTAAACAACTTCTATAAAGACACATGCATATGCACAATGCATATGCACAATAGACAAATGAGAACAATAAAAAACTTCCTTTCTCGTGAGTGGTCAAAAAAACATTTCATCTATTTTTTCTCTTCTCTTTTTTCATCACTTTTGTAATGTGTCAAAATTGTCTCTTGCATGCTCTATCAAAACCATCCATTTCTAACTATGTTCTTTCTTCTATTTTATCGTCAGCACAAGCTCCAATCCCAACCCGTTTGGAAAAACACTTTCAATTTTTATATATCTTATTTTAGATAGTGGCATATTTTTTTAACTTTTCCCAAAAATGTTTTGGCATTTACAAAGATTATTGGAAAAAAAATTGTATATTTTTTAACCTTGCAAAGTATTTTCGTGTTGATTTTCAACTCTATGCTATCTTGAGTAAATTTGATATAATATTGTAAATACTCTATAAAATAGTGTCAATTGGTTTCTCAAACCTTTCCTTGCTTGTTCTGGGTATATTTTTTTATAAGTACTTTATTTCTATCCATTTAAAGGACATTTAAGTTTATTTATATATATTATCTTTTTTCTTTATATTATCTTTTATCCACTTGTCAATATTTTTAACTCATATGTGCTTCATTACTCACAATTTAACTAACACTTAATTTTCTTTAAATACATATTATCTTTTATCTTATCTATATTATAGCTTATCGAATGTCATGCATTGTCAAGTATTGCTTTAATTATGAACATGATCATAGTTTATGGTTATGGACTTGATTTTTCTAAGTTTAAAGCCTCTACCATTTTTCAATGAAGTAGCTTCGTCTGTGCATATGTAGCAAGATTTCAACAATGGAAGTAATCTAGCTTCACAAACAAATGCATATAACTCTAGGATTTCTAGATCTACAAACCTCCAAAGAGGATTGGTCATGGGAAATGATTGGATTCCATATAGTATCACAACTATACAATTCAAATAGTTATGAATGTCATCAATAATAGAATATTGTTATGCATTGATAACTATTAAACTAAGTGTTGTTGTGCGGGGCATACACTTGTGCAGAGCTACAAAAGCTATACTTTCACACCTCCACACAGGTTTATCCCCCACACAACAACACTTAGTCTAATAGTTATCAAGTAGAAGGGGCATAGGTGTGGAAGGTATGCCTTTATGCATAACAACACATGCATAGATTCCACACCTCCACACATCACAAAAATGCTCCAGTGCTAGTAGTTTGCATCGAATCTTGCTCCAAACATATGGAAAGAGGAGAATAATAAACGACCAGATTTGTAGGGCTTGACCGAAAGACTAGGGCCAGAGCCTAGCCCTTAGCCATATGGCGTGCTCCATTTGATATCCCGAACTAAGATCCAACTTAGTAAAGAATTTTTCTCCATGTAATTCATCTAATAATTCATCAATGCACAACAACGCTAGTCAAGCGATAGAGGAACTCCTTGCTCATAAATATTGCTTGTTCATTACCTCACATTTTATTTATGTGGTTTAGGTTTGACAAGATATTTTGATATCATAATATTTTTATTTACTTTATATACTTTATTATTCCACTCATATTACACAATCACTCATGATAAACATTTTTATTTATTTATAAATTTTATTCTTCTACTCATTTTACACAATCACTAAGGTTGTGTTAATTGTAACTTATCATGTCTTCTAATACATGTGCATTTAAATGTAAAAGCAAGCAAGCAAACCCTTAATTATGGGACCCATTACATGCACATTACTTTTCTTAATGAGAAATGAACATAAAATGATTTTTTTAACCAACTATTACAATGTAAAATTGTGGATTTTTTTTGGAAGTATAGAGCTTCTAAGGTCATAATATTTTTTTTCTTTGTTTATATTTATTTTAATTTTAGTTATATTATTTTATTTTAATAGTTTTGTTGTGGTCCAAATGTAGACCATGCTCAAGTTTGAAAGGTGTTGTGTTTGTCGAAACCCATAAGTAATAAAAAACATATATGACTTAACATTTCTATATGCAATCATATTCTCAAATATTAGTGTATGCACAATATTAAATAGAGACATGGCAAGGTGTAATATCTACAATTAATGACTCAACATTTTTTTTATATGAAAGCATATTTTCAAATATGACAAGATTTAATATATGCACAACATTAAATATGGAGTTGATTTTTTTTTTAAAGGCATACGCATATGCATAACAATATTATATTGTTGAAAACATAGAAGACTATTAGAGTGAGTGTTTATGCACAACATTAAATATGGAGTTGAAAAACAATTTTTTAGGCATATGCATAGCAATATTATATTGTTGATAACATAGAAGACTATTAGAGTGGGTTTTTTCTATGTCTCTCGATAAGACACTTCACCTTGATTCATGTATATTGTTGCCTGCAAAAAAATCTCATTTCTTATTGCATAAACTAATATCATATCTTAACATTCCATTGAACAATTCACTTATTTACATTTGTTAGAGAATATCCTAACCAAGCTTTACTACACATTGAACAGTTTACATTTTTGCTTATTTTTACAAATTTTTATGCTAAGTGTTTTTACTACAAATATTTTACATTGCTTTCCACATATGCTAACCCCCCATCCAACATTTCATTTATTTACTCACTTTTACTCCACATTGAACTTTTTTAATTTTTTATTACAATGTTGTATGCTAATTATTTTAGAAATTATCTTTTAACAAATACAATTCATTACCTGGGCTTCTAGTTATATTAAGTTTCATTGTTTAACTTATGTTCTCTACTCAACAACATATATGCTTGTTAATGTAACATTATTGAATAATTCTTAAAGATTTTTTTATCTTAGTCTGAAATTTTTAATGAAATTGGAAATAACTTTTATTATATATTTTTTCTAAAAAATGAAAGATAATTTTTTATTATATTTTTTTTAAATCATAACACATATATATCAAATTTATTAAATCATAACACATATATATCAAATTTATATATATATGTGAAGTGTGGTTAGCTCAATTGATTAAGGTGTGGGTTTAGTTTATTAGGAGATCTGATTTCAATATTTTTATGGTGAGTTTAATTGGGAGTAAACACCCAAAAATCCAACCATGTTAAGAGTTGATGAAATAGATATGTAAGACGTCATGAAAAAAGTAATCAGTTTCCACTATGTTAAAGAGAAGAAGCAAAAAAAACAAAGATAGTAATGAACCAGAAAGGGATCTGGTTGTTTTTCATGTGCACAAGAGTTGAATACAGCCTACGGCGAGTATGAAATCCAAATAATTTGTGGAGACGAGCACGGATTTCGAGTTGATGAAGCCCCCAAAATTAAGTGGATTTCATTGAATACGTACGGCGAGTATGAAATCCAAATAATTTGTGAGGACGAGCACGGATTTCGAGTTGATGAAGCCCCCAAAATTAGGCGGATTTCATTGAATACGCATTGAATACGCTCGGTGTTAGTGGCTGTGTTAGTATTAAATTATTTTTAAACTTTAACTTTATTTATTTTTAAAA
>ML776868.1:818509-879646 GCA_009831015.1 Picea engelmannii
TATTTAGACTTGGTGTATAGCATTCCATTTGGTATTGAATTTTTTAACAATTTGTAATATGTTAAATATAAATTTATTTTTTTTCAATGTTATTAGATGATGGATTTGGCTTTTTCTTTTATAACATTAGATGATGGATTTTGCTTTTATAATGTATAATTAATGTTTAGATGATGGATTTGGCTTTTTGTTTTATAACATTAGATGATGGATTTTGCTTTTATAATGTATAATTAATGTTTAGATGATGGATTTGGCTTTTTGTTTTATAACATTAGATGATGGATTTTGCTTTTATAATGTATAATTAATGTTTACATTTAAAACTTTCCATTAAATGTTTGAAAGTTTTGTCCAAAATCCAATGGTATTAATTAAAAATCAAAATGTTGTCATTTTTAAGGTTGTAGCCCAAATTATATATATATATATATATATATATATATATATATATATATATATATATATATATATATAAAAAGAGAAGCTTTCTAAGTTTTTTTAAATTATATGTAAAAGAAATATAAACCTCTTTTTATTGAGGAATAAAAAAAAACTAGATATCTATTTGTATGAAGGAAGAAAAGTTTTATAAACTTTCAAGTAAATAACATGAAAAGCAATAAGGAAAAAGTATTAAAGTAAGTAAAGTGTGAAAGTATTTACATTCTTAAAAAATTTCAGATATTATTACAAAATATATATGGTTCAATTTAAGGATAATTGTTCTTTTTTAGGGTTTAAATAAACCATTATAAATTGTATGAAATATTTTTTAAAACTAAAAGTTCGTTCTCAAATATAAGCAATTAGCTTTGGAACTTTGTCTTATTAAACTCATTAGCAAATAACAAATGGGTCAAGGCCTTTGACTAAGAAATATTTATAACTTTAAGGTCTCCTTTGACTTGCACACACCCCATGATCCAATTAAAGGTGCCTAGGTTCATTCCTAGATTCAGAGGAATCAATCTTAAAGAGGCCAAGAAAAATGGTGGTTCGTTCCATATCAAAAGAAGGTTGTTAGCTACAAAGCACTCCAATGGACAAAGTTCATATATGGTGTGGTCTTTAGGGTTTTTTTTTCATATGTATATGATTACAGGTTTAATGTTTTTTATATTTGTGTGAATTAGTTTCAAAGTGTTTATTATGTCTCTCTGAGTATCTCTTTAACTCTATATACTAGAGGTTGTTAATCATTAAGCCCACACAAAACATGAGATAAATATTTTTATTTATCAATTATTTATTTAGAAATTGTTTTATCTCTATATAATTGCATTATATAAACATTACATACATATTTATAATTTATTGTTAATTTGATTTAGTTTAAATGTTTAAAAGAAATATTGTTATCCTCCTTACCAATTTAATTTTCACATATTTATAATTTATTGTTAATTTGATTTAGCTTAAATGTTTAAAAGAAATATTGTTATCCTCCTTACCAATTTAATTTTCCAAATAACGTATTGAACTCATACTTTAATTCCCCATAACATTATAGTTCATAGTGAAAGGAAGTACTCCAAGATTTTATTATAGTTCATACTGAAAGGAAGTACTACAAAATTTTGGCCATTCTATTAATATAATTATTTGCTAAATAAAAAACATGTTTTACAAACAATTTATTTAAAAGTAATAAAAGTTGTTATAATTTATATATCAACTTAAAATACAAATCACTATTGCCTATTATCTACACATGATAGGCTTAACAAATTATATACAATGTAATTAAATTAAATTATTAGTTTATCTTTCTTAGGCATCAAAATAACCTAACAGAATGTGCACGTCATTTCTAACATACGATGACATAGTAAAGAAGTTCATTATTGACCATTCTCCACAGATAATAACAAGCTTAACAAATTATGTAAAATATAATTGAATTAAATTATTATTCTATAGTTAACTTATCCTTATTGGAAGGTGAGGATGCAACAGTCTGAGGTATCTTCGACATTTTAAGAGTTGTTTGATTGATCATCAATGGTTGTGGTGGCCATATCATCACATCACTTGAAACGCATGTTTTGGTAAAAACGGAACCTAAAAAGCTTAAACAATTGACTCTAAAAGAATGGATTCGTTAATGTAAATGACTTTATATGATGGTTCTGTCGTGTTTCAAGGTTTGGGGATATCAAATCCCGTTGAAAGTTTTGGCGTCAATAATTTGAAAAAAAACATAAAAAATTGTCGGGTACCTAAAGTTGTGTTGTTGTTATTTCGTCGTCGTCGTATGAAGAACATTGTCGCGTTGACATCTAACTAAAATACAATGAGCGATGTAAACACTGGCACTGAGAAATATTATGTTCTCCGGTCAGAAAGAGAACAATCACAGGAAGTTAGATCAAAGGTAATTAATTGGTTGCCAATCTTCTGATGATTGAAAATTGGAGAAATATGGCCTCCGTCTTTACATCCACAAACGGGTGAACTGCATGTTTTCCGTGAATGTCACAACTGCCTGTATGTCAATCTCTCGTTTTATGTTTGTATTTTAAAAACTGCCACGAGCCGACGCTGGACGCCCGTTGCGCACTCGTTGGACAGAGATTTCATTCAACTTTCCATATTCCATACAAATAATCACTGGTGATTGGTTTCTATTGAAGGATGACATGGCCGCCTATGGTAATTGGTCAGAGGCTGAAAATGATTGTCTAATGGACCCATCGGACGAGGTTTTGTGGAGCCAGGGCGTTTTCAAGTCAGATGAGGAATATTCAGAATTGGCCCGGAAAGCTACTCACGGAAAGCGTTTTTTGAGTACGGAGTAGATTTAAAATTTTATGAAAATAGTCCTGTTGTGAAGGAAGTGACAGAAGTTGTTGAGCTTTCAAGTGGTTGATTTGCCAGCATGACACCGGTTGAGGTGCGATTATCGATGAGATTTTTCGACTAAAGCTGCTGGAGGGGTTACTTCTGTGAACAAGGGTTCTAAGAGTTTTGATAGTAGTGGTGGTTTGTCAAAGGTTGAACGTGCTGGTAGCAAAGAAGGTGAAATTGGCAAAGAGGGGGTTGTTGATTACAAAGGGGAAGGAGTATGGTTAAATCTTGGAAATTCATGAAGGTCGGGTCAAAAATGATTTGTGGTAGATATGTGGTTTTTTTTTGGAGATTTCCTTTCTTTTCTTGTGCACTTTGGTTGGACGGTTTATTTATTGGGCGTTGTCAAAATAAGACATAGGCTGGTGGGTTGATGAACAATGGAAGCCTTTACTCGATTATGCTCCTAAGATTCTGGTTTTGGTGCGAGTGTGGTTTTGCTTCAAGTTTAGGGAGGAGGGGGACGTATACAAGATTTTGGGCCAGGTATGGTTGTGCCGCTCTGGTAGTTTGATACTGAAAAGGTTTTCGCATCTTTTAAATCCGAACAGGGACCATTTTTGGTTTCGAGACGTGTAAGTTTTGTTGTCGACCTGCCCACATGCTTTATGGAATCGTGAAGCTTTCACTGAGATTGGGGATGCTCTAGGCAAGTTTCTTCATGTGGATTTGGAGGTTTTAAATGCTAAGGATCGTTGGGTGGGGAAAATCCTGATTGAGATGGATATTCACAAGGGGCCTCCGTCGGATAGGGAAATTGAATGGAGATTGCATATACATATCCAAAGATTGGACTATTGGGGTATGCCTTTCTACTATTCGGGTTGTAAGGAAGTGGGGAACTTGAAAAAAGATTTTGTGTGAAGGTCGAAACAACAATATGTTGATGATTCAAAGGCGTTTGAAGAAAGGGCCGCTTCTGAAGGTGACTTGTCTAAGGTTCTAGAGGATTTGATGGTGCCATCGGAAGGGGTAGTTCCTCCTTTGGAATGAGAGTTCTAGTATTTTTCTCTAGAAAGTGATACTTTTCTTGGTAAGCTTAAGAAGTTGGAGTAAGGGTGAATAGAGGGAAGACTTTGATGAGGAGAGTGTAGAGGTTTGTTGTGGACATCAGTCTTCCAGTAGTCTAAGGAGGAAAAACTTAAACACAAGATCTTCTTGAATTCAAATCTCAATGAAACTAAAAGAGATTATAACAACACTATAATCAAACATTCATCATAACACAATCACAACAATCCATGGGAATCAGTCAATCATGAACTCTCTGAGTGTCAGAGAAAAATAAGATGGAGTAAGAAAGCTGACTTAAATTAACCAAGATCTATACATAACTAGAGAACCAGTATTGTTCATAAATTATTACGATAACATGGAGCCAAGCTCAACCATTCGACCCTAACATAATATCAAAAATGTCTATAAATACCCAACAATGTTGCAACCACTAGGAGTGTGATCATACCACTTCTTTCAAAGCCTTCAATCGACGACTACTCTGTCAGATTGTGTAGGTTTTCTCATGTGAGCCGCGAGCCAGGCGCAATTATGTGATTTACAGGGAAAATTGTCCATAAGGAAGCTTCAGGTCATCAACGTGCCTTCATTTATGGGGTGAGACGAGGTCTGAACTGCCGCCCCCAATCTTCAATGACTACCTTCATCGGGATGAGAAAGAGGCATGACACCCATGAATGCTTCTAAGAGTCAATCTCAATGCCTTGAGGCTCTGCAGATCTTCTTCCGTGACCAATACAAGTGTTGCGGGTGGTAGGCTCATAGCGTATGTGCTTTAGACAATTTTGTAGCACCATAGCGCTACATAATGTCCATGTGAAGATGTGGCGAGAGAAAAATGCGCTGAAGCGGGGTGATGTGGAGTGATAGTGGAATACATTTTGAGGGTGTTTGAGTTGTTCACACGTCAACGCTTTCATTCTTCTTGTGGAAATTGTAACGATCCTCCTCGTTACGACGACAAACCTCTTATAACAAGTGCAATTTTTTTTTGTTTTTAAAAGTGTGTGTGCATGTGTACAAGGGAAACAAACACATTCGACTCTACGTCGCCACCCGACGATGAACAAGACGCAAACCACGACGAACACAACAAGACGACATAAGACGCACGACAAGTAAATACATGCATTTAACGATGATCAATTGACAATAAGTAAGACTGAATACCCATCCATGCTACCTTGAAATTGTTAGGACCTCCAAGACACATAAGCAACGCTCAAGCCCAGGTTTCCATCAATTTTAACCATTTAAGGTCTTAGGGCCGACGATTGTTCTGAGGAACATGGAGGTGTCTACATCCCGCCCGAAACAAACAAACCAAGCCTACTAGGCTAAAGACATCACGCAACTATCAAGATCGCAATCAATGGGGTTATCCAATTAAGGCAATTTGCGACAGTGCATCAATAATAACTCAATTAATTTACTCACTACTAGTACATGATTGCCTTGGGAGGGTACTTTTAATCATATTACCACGCGAAGACAATTAATGCAGCAAGTCTGACCTTCAATTGGTTTAAACTTTAAAATATAAATACAATATTGCTTGCTATAATCAAGTCTAGTTTATCAAGGTCAACATCCTAATTGCCATGGCTTACAACTACTTCTGGCAACCTTTAAATCATAGTTTAATCATGTAACCAATCCATTTAACAATTTAAGAGTAAAAACATTTATACCTCTATCAACAGAACCTTATTTGCAATAATAATCATCATTACACACCCAATATGTCTAATTGTCGAATATCATTAAGGTACTTTCTAAATTAGCCATATAACAATTTATTGCACAGTTCTAAATTGTAAGCAACATCGGAGTACCATCTAAATCAACATTTAAGACATTACTAAACAAGTCTAATTATTGACTGGATTAATAACTAAAAACATGATTAATCATCTATTAAATTCTAACTAGTGTGTCAAGTTATAACTAAACCTTGTTTCATCTAAGTCAATTTGCCTTAAAATCTTATTATTTGTTATAAGTATTCTATTTTTTTTTTTTTCAAATCAAAATCCAATACTTAAGTATGTATATAACAATATCCCAAGGAATATATTAGGTACCTCTTAACAATATTTAAACAAATTCCTTATCCCACAATAATGATAATATAATTTATTTTTATTAATAAAAGTACCTCAAGCCCTAATATAAAAACCATTAAAAACTTTAACCACATCCTAAACAAATGAGGAGGTATAAACAAGTTTCCATAATGATCAGACAATTCATCCATTCTGATCAAAAGTCTACATTATGATAGCTCAAGTACATTATCGGAATGATAAAAATTAAAATAAAATAAATTATAATTTAAATGAAGAAAAAGGGGATAAGACTAAATAACAACTAGAACCAGTTTTACCCTCTGGCGTAAGAAACCTTACCTTAGTTATTCATTATAATTATAGATCTAGAAACTATGAAGGTAATTAATACAAATGTTGTCTAAATTATAAAGGAGGTTGAGGTCTAGGAATGCCAATTAAAACGCAGAGGTTAAGGCCATTAACAAAAGGGTAGAACGCTACAACTGTCAGAAAAAAATGAGGTAAGGGACAGCATGGGTAACAGGCCACGGTTTCAAAGGAATTTGAGTCTCCTAACAGAACTTCGCCACGTAACGAAGGTAACTGACAGTAGTAATTTATGGCAAAATCGCCAGAAAGAAGATGCCCCAGGAAAAACACACGGAGGTAATAAAGCACGCGCAGATAGAATAATTACCCAATATCAACCTGTAACAATAAAATTATTACCCAACGATGAATCATGTTCTGAGAAAAGGAAAGGGAAACCGTGGTTATCAGAGGAGATAATTATGAATGCATGGCCGGGGTCCTAAAACAATTCATCCATAAAATAAATAAAGCAAAATGCAGAGATATTAAAAAAAACCAAATTGTAGAGGGTTTTAAAAATCCAGATAAACCTTGCCAACAATTGGCAGAATATCCGCAACAACTCGGCCTTCAAATTAGGTCGAAGGTCTCGATTTGAAACCTCATAATTACTGAGGGAGTCAAAGTTCATGGTCAGAAGGACCGTAGGTCCGTGGATTTAATCTCTAAAAATTTGTTGTCATGGTGGAAACGCTCCCAGAAAATCTGAAGATTCACAGTCAAGGACAAATACCGCACGGTCGTTACCTAACACCGATTGGCAGAGAAAGGGTGTAGACATCCATTTGCACAAATCGTGGAGTGGAAGGTGTAAGCCACCGTTACACAGATATGATGGTATAATGTTTGCAGGGGGAGGGAATACAATCCGCGGGGGAGAAGGTCATCCAAGAACCCAGTCATGAGGTGCAATAACCCGACAATGAGCCCAGGTATATAAAATCGCCCCCAGGATTCTCCCAGTGAAGCGTTCATCCAAAGATTTAATCACAAGTACATGGATTCGTTCAGAAAAAGGGAGCTCAACTCTACACGAAGGTTAAATGTCGACTCCTGGAATACAGAATTGTAAAATCTCAGAGATGTAAAAATCGCAGAAAAGCAAAATCGCTACCTCAAAAATCGCAGAGGTACTAAGGTTGGGGGGGGGGGAGCGCAGAAGAATTTATGAAACACACAATATCAGAACTGTAAATTTGCCGTGCACAAGAGGTGAATAATGCAGAGTAGCGTTGCCCAGGAAAGCCAAGAAATCGTAGAGGACACTAAGAGGAGTGCAAGGCTAGGTTCTCAGATAATATACATAAACATGGTTATTGCCACTATTTTATCAAGAAACCCTTCAATAACTTATCAGTGGTATTTCATACAAAAGAAACATAAGTAACATAAACTTGTACATGATTTGCATCAATATTACCCTGCCACATGAGAGTTTTAAATAAAAACAACAGTTACAACTATAATCACCGAGTAAATAAATAAAATCAGCCATTCAATCCATTTGCATCCGCTAAAACAAAAATCATAACACATTCTATTCTACTAAAACAAAAATCATATTGTTTCCTTGTCACACGCTTCGAATGACGTCCCGCGCTCCGTGCCGCTCCCGCTCGCCGACCGTCGAGACTACACCGGTACCTCCCAGCCAATTTCTAGGGGTACTCTGCTTCCCCCTTAGCCCCCCTAGATGCAAAGGGGCCACACACTATCCAGATCGTACATCTAGCTCCCAGCTCGCCTCACAAGGACGAGCTACCATTCCTATCCGAGCTGAGAAATCCCAACTCCCCACAAGTAATCAGTCAAGTCGCAAATCCGGCAGCGTAACGTTACACTAACAGTCGATCCCTTTCTTCCTTCTCTTCCCTTTCTTTTATAGAGTTTATGAACTTCCGTCTTTCCCTAAATCTTATTTACTTTAAGTTTTAATAAAATCTTCTAAAAATTTTCTTTCGTACAAGTGTCATTCATCCCCCACGTTTCTCCATTAACCATTTTCTTTAATTTATTAAATTGGCTTATTTCCCTCACCCACCTAGAGTTACTCCTATTTTTACTCCTAGGTGTCCCTAGATTCCCTTACAGGTTTTAAATACTTTCCCTAAAAATGATGTTGCTAATTTAGTTCAATTTAGAAGGTTCTTTATTGCCGATTTTTTACTAAGTTGACCTCTCTTTTTACCATAAGTTCCTTTCTTTCCCTTATTATGTTTCCTCCATTCCTTAGTTTCCTAATTTTTATTATTCCCTTCTTTCCCCTTTTTATTAGAGCCAAAAATGGCAGTTGCACAAATTAACCTCCTTTCCTTTTTATTAATAATTTAATATCTTTTACACTTTCACTAGTTAAACAATTAAATTCTTCCTTACAATTTTAAATCCACTGATTATGATTAAATTCTTACTCTCTTCATTTGACCCCAAAATTTTTATGAAGACTAAAACTATTACTTAAGTGGTTTTTAGTTTAATTTTTTTTTATTATTTTTTTAATAGAGTATTTTCTTAAGGATAGACAAAATTTTACCTCTAGAGAAGTTTTAGACTTAGGACATAGATTCTGAACTGGGCGACATTTAATTAGGGAAGTTGTTTAATAATTTCTTAAGGTGTTAAATGTCTTAGGGCCATCTAGGTTTGTTCCTTTAACATCATCAACGCGACGTGCCCTTCAGGATGCACCACGTGCTCCAAGGGTGCCACTCGCCTCGTTTGTTTCTTTTGCGCGACGTGACCTTCAGGATGCACCACGTGCTCCAAGGGTGCCACTCACCTCTTTTGTTTCTTTTGTGCGACGTGCCCTTCAGGATGCACCACGTGCTCCAAGGGTGCCACTCGCTTCTTGACTAATTGGTAGACATGAATAACCCCTGGAGTCAACACTCCCCCCTGGTGAACTTGTGGGAGACTAAGGGCTTCTAAGGAATAAGGACCCCGCCTTATTGCACGCCCTTTAGAATCATCGTGAGCGACTGTCGCTGTCTTCCCTCGTGGCATCGTGGGTCCTCTCGAACTAGGTAATCGTTAACCTATAGTTCGAGCCACGGTGGGAGTGCTAGTAGGCTATGGCAGAGTTGTTTTCCACACCTCTCCCTCAACCTCTCTAGTAGTCGTGTGTGGCCCCTTTACTCCATATGTGAGTCTAGTCGGCAAGCTATCGTCAGCCTGCATCATCAACAAACATGTCAGAACATGTCCACATAATATCATTTGATCAAATGTACTAAAATCATAGTAAGACGATCAAACCCCAAAAGCACACTCCCGGACTCAATCCGAAGTCCAAGGGGTTCCGTCGATGCCTTTGCATCCTCAAGGTCCAAAACCATGCACACTCAGTAAAACTGAGTCAATAGCACCTGTCTATGTCAATGCAGTAAAACATCAAGTCATCTATCATAACGCATCATAATAAAGGACAACTGTTTTAATATCATAATAGTCTGGATCACTTGTGAGCAAGTGTCCTAAAAGAATAAGTTTTCTCAGTGCGCCAGAGCGGGATGTTACATACACCCCCTCTTGGTCTAAACTTCGTCCCGAAGTTTCATAGTATAAATGCCGAAATAAGTTTATCAACGTATCATAAGTCTATCTATCAAACAAAAATGGAAACTGCTGGCGCATATCATATGCGTCCTCCCAGGTCGCCGAGTGTGGACTATAATTGTCCCACTAGACCTTGACCTGATCTACTATTCGACGTCGTAACTGTTGAATGCGATGATCTAAGATGCAGACCGGCTCAGCTGTGAGCGCTCCCTCGTCCGATACCTGCAAGGAACTCATGTCAATAACATGTGTAGGATCACTAATATAATGTCTCAAAACAGATACATGAAAAACATCGTGCATACGCCTCAAAGAATCAGGCAAGGCTAGTCAATAGGCCACGAGCCCCTTTCTCTCCACAATCTTGAAGGGTCCCACGAACCTAGGAGAGAGTTTAGCTCCCTTTCCAAACTTGATCGAACTCTTATGCGGTTTAACCCGTAAGAAGACTCGATTGCTGACCTCGTAACTACGGTCGACTCGGTGCGCATCGACATAACTCTTCTATCGATCCTGTGCTTCTTTAATCCTTTGTCTTATGGTCTGCATTTACTCTTCCATTTCTTGGATCGCTTCCAGTCCTACCAGGACCCTATCCTCAAGCCGATCCCAACTCAAGGGCATCCGACACTGTCGCCCGTAAAGAAACTCGAAAGGCGCCATCTTGATGGTGCTCTGGTAACTGTTGTTGTAAGAGAACTCCACTAGTGGCAAGAATTCCTCCCAACGCTTTTGTTGGTCCATCACATACATGCGCAACATGTCTTCCAAGGTTTGTTTCATTCGTTCGATCTATTCGTCAGTCTTTGGGTGATACGCAGTACTAAATTTAAGTTGGTCTCCCAAGGCCTCTTGGAAAATCGTCCAAAATCGTCCAGTAAACACCGATCCTCGATCAGATATAATCCTCTTAGGCACGGCATGCAGCCTCACAATCTCACTGATAAAAACTCTAGCTATGTTAGGTGCTTGATACGTCGTACGTACAAGAATAAAGTGAGCACTTTTCGTCAAAGTGTCTACTACTACGAAAATTGAATCATGTCTCCTCACCGTCAGTGGCAATCCAACAATGAAATCCATCGAAATAACCTCCCATTTCGATTCTGAAATAGCATGTGGTTGAAGTAATCATGTTGGGTGTCTATGTTTAGCTTTTACCTGATGACACTCTAGACATCTGGCCACATAGTTGACTATGTAGGCCTTCATTCCCTTCTAGAAGAATAAGGGTTTAAGGTCTGCCCTCATCTTTGTGACCCCTGGGTGAGCCATGTAAACTGCTTTATGAGCCTCGCTCAGAATCAACATCCTCAATTCATCGTTTGGCAGTACGTAAATCTGACCTTTAAACCTCAATAACCCATCACTATCAAAAGAAAATCCCTCATATCATGGTACCATCATTGTGTTTTGTCTGATAAAACTCTCGACCTCTTTGTACTAGTCATCGTCACGCTGTAAAGTTAGAATCTTTTCACGTAGATTCATCTGAAGAGGCAACATTGAAAAGATGCGTGGCCTCCGACTCAAAGCATCCGCCAATGTTCCCTTTATGTAAGTAATCTCAAATTCGTATTCGCTAAGCAATTCCGACCAACGCCGTTGTCATGCGTTCAGGTCGCTTTGCGTAAAAATGTGTTGTAGTCGACAATGATTAGTTTTTAGTTCAAATTTTCATCCAACAAGGTAGTGTCTCCATACCTTCAAGGCATACACGATGGCTAATAACTCCAAATCGTGCGTCACGTAGTTCTCCTCATGCCTTCTCAGTTTCCTTGAAATGTAAGCAATCACTCGTCAGTCTGGCATCAAGACTCCGCCTAAACCTTCCTTGGATGAGTCACTGCATACCAAGAAGTCTGTGTCCATGTCAGGAACCTTTAGTATTGTTGCCGCTGTCAACAACTCTTTAAGCCTCCGAAATGCTTCCGCACATTTCTCAGTCCAAACAAACTTCTTGTTTTTCTTCTGCAATTCCATGATCGGATTGGCTATCTTTGAAAATACCTTGACAAAATGTCGATAGTATCCTGCTAAACCCATAAAGCTATGCACTTCCGTGATATTCATCGGCGCAAGCCATTCCATAATGGCCTCGGCCTTGGTTGGATCCAGGGCAATACCTTCGCCGGAGATGCCATTCCCTAAGTAGTGAATCCTTGATTGATAAAAAGAACATTTGGACAACTTTCCATATAATTTGTGCTCTCACAGACACTGTATGTAACACTCCTCCTTCTTACGACAACCACTCTGATAACAGGTGCAATTTTTTTTTTTTTGTTTTGTTTAAGGTGTGTGCGTGCGTGTAAAAAGGAAACCGACACACTTGACTCTACATCGCCACTCGACGACTAACAAGACACAACCACGATGATCACAACAAGAAGACATAAGGCGCACAACAAGTAAATGCAAGCATTAAACAACCATAGACATAAGGAAGAATCCATAATAGTAGATTTTACTATTTTTGCACAGGAAAGCAGGGCGTTTAATCTTAGTCCTCTGCTCCGGAGAGAGAGAAGGTCAGATAGGCTCCTGGCCGACTGCTAAGGCAGAAACTAGTAACCCGACGACGAACAAGACACAAGCAAGACGAGCACAACAAGACGACATACGACATACCACAGTAACAACATGCGTTTAGCGACAATCAAATGACAATAAGTAAGACAGACTACCCGCCTGTCCTACCCTGCAGTGGTGAGGACCTCCAAGACACATAATCAACGCTCAATCCCAGGTTCCCCTCGATTTTAACCATTTAAGGTCTCAGGGATGGCGACTGTTCTGAGGAATGTGGAGGTGTCTACATCCCGCCCGACACAAGCAGACCAAGCACAACACAAGTCACAACCCAAAACCACATTAATTAAAAGAACAACCACACCCTTATCATAAAACATGAGCAACAACTTCGCCACCATCCTGATTATCCATCGAGCCAAGCCAGTCATAAATGTCGTCTAAGTTAATCATCTAGAACGAGCTCACTTAACACGTCTAAGTGCAAATATCATCCAGGTACAATCTGCACTAGTCTTAAGAACAAGAGATTGCGCAACTTTTAGATCAAAAAGGTCATCGAGGTCACCCTCTAATTCAACATTTAAAGACCTTACCATTTATGTGTTGTCAGCATTAATAAAATTTGAATGTCCTTACAATAAATTAACCGTATAATTATCTTTTTACTACTATAACAAAATAACCTAACAATGCTCTTACATTTCAGGTGTTATCAAAGGCAATCCTAGCCTCCATCCAAATTGCAAGGACATCTCATTTACATGTTTCAACGAAAATTGTACTGACCTTACATTACAAATAGAATAACAATGACATTTCTATTATATGTTATCTACACTAAAGTTACACACTATAATATATTGGAAAAACATTACTCTTACATATTTTCGAAACAATAATTACAATGGCGTTACCCTTCCAATAACGAGGTAATTTACTGTGAATAATAAAAAAATACAAGACTCCTTGCTGTCTTTCATTACCAGCCACCATAAATTAAAATCAATTAGTATATGACTCAACTACCAAGGTACCACCGCTGCCAACCAGTAAGAAGACACACCCAACATTCGGCAATGTAGAAACGCTCACAGGGATGTAAATACGCCCACGACAATGAGAAAAACGCCCACTATGTTAATTAATGCCCACACTAAGGTACATACCCCCACAGCAAAAAGCAAAAATGCCCACGGAATAGTAAAAACACCCACAGTGAAGTAAATACGCCCACGACAATGGGAAAAACGCCCACTGTGTTAATTAACGCCCACAGTAAGGTACATACACCCATAGCAAAAAGCAAAAATGCCCACGGAATAGTAAAAACGTCCACAGTGAAGTAAATACGCCCACGACAATGGGAAAAATTCCCACTGTGTTAATTAACGCCCACAGTAAGGTACATACGCCCACAACAAAAAGCAAAAATGCCCACGGAATAGTAAAAACGCCCACAGTGAAGTAAATACGCCCACGGCAATAAAAAAAATCCTCCACTGTGATAATTAACGCCCTGTAATTTATAATACAACCACAGGGATCTAAACGCCCCCATTCAGAGTTAAAATGCCCACTGAATTGTAAAAATGCCCGTGTAATGTATATTATGCCCACAGTGATGTAAAACGCCCCTATTAAATAAAAAGAAAACGCCCACTGAAAATAAAAACGCACTATAATACATAGATTCCCACAGAGATACTAACATAGTCATAAACGCCCACTGAAATAAAAACGCTCTGTATTAAAACGAACTGTAATAAAAAGATGCCCAAAATGATACCAACACAGTCATAAACGCCCACTGAAATAAAGCGCACGGTATTAAAACGCACTGTAATAAAAAGATGCCCAAAATGATATCAACACATTCATAAACGTCCACTGAAATAAAATGCACGGTATTAAAATGCACTGTAATAAAAAGATGCCCAAAATGATACCAACACAGTCATAAACGCAGGAAACGGTAGGCAAACGTAGGATTAAGTGGTCGAACTTCGTGTGGGTACCCTCCACAATCGCAGAGATATACAACAGAAATAAATGCAGAGATGGGTTTATCTCCTTCAAGCAAAAACGCAGACAACAAAACACAAGGCACAACAGGAGATCGCACAGATCCAAGGAAGGTCACAGAAACCCATCAACAATCATTCAACCAAGCTATAAAAATTCAGTCTTGAACTAAAAATCAGTTTACCCATTTAAAACACATGCAGATCTAACCATATATCCAAATGCCTTGTCCTCTACCAGAAACAAAATCATACCGTTGCCTTTCGCCCGCTTCGGATGATGTCCCGCGCTCCGTGCCGCTCTCGCTCGCCGACCGTAGAGACCTCACCGGTACCTCCCATCCAATCGCTAGGGGTACTATGCTTCCCCCTTATCCCCCCGAGCCGCAAAGGGGCCACACAAATCCATAAGGTAAGTCTAGCTTCCCAACTTGCCTCGCAAGGCCGAGCTACCACTCCTATTCGAGCTGAGAAAATCTCAACTCCTCACAAGCAATCAGTCAAGTCACAATTCCGGCAGCGTAACGTTACGCTAACAACCGATCCCTTTATTCCTCATCTCTTTTTTCTTTTATAGAGTTTTGAAACCCACCAACTTTCCTAAATCAGATTTTAATTAAGTTTTAATAAAAATAATTCTAATTATTCTCTTTCGCACAAGTGTCGTCCATCCCCCTCTTTCCTCAAGTAATTATTTTTTCTTTAATTTATTAAATTACTCATTTCCCTCACCCACCTAGAATCGCTCATAAATTTACACCTAGGTGTTCCTAGATCTCCTTACATGCTTTTAGTAAATTTCCCTAAAATGAAGTTGCTAAATTTAGTTCATTTTAGGAAGTTCTTAATTGCAGATTCCTTACTATGTTGACTTTGCTTTTTACCCTATGTCCCCTTCTTTCCTTTATTACTTAGTTTCCCTATTTTTATTATTCCCTTCTTTTTTTAAAACCAAAAAGGTAAATGCGCTAATTAATCTTTTCATTTATTATTTATTTAATATCTTTTGTTCTTTCACAAGTTAGGAATTAATTTCTTCTTTGCAAATTTTTAAATCCCTTAGTTTAATTAAATCCTTACTCTCTTCATTTACCCCAATAATTTTATGAAGACCCAACTATTACCTAAGTGGGTTTTTGTTTAAATTGTTATTTTTATTCCAGGGTCCTTTTTCTTAAGGTTAGACTACATTTTTACCCTAAAAAGTTTTAGACTTAGGACTTAGATTCTGAATTGGGCGACACTTGGTTAGAGAAGTTGTTTAAGGATTTCTTAAGGCGTTAATGTCTTAGGGCCATTTAGGTTTGTTTCCTTCATCAACATCAATGCGACATGCCCTTCAGGATGCACCACGTGCCCTTCAGGACGCACCACGTGTTGTGTTTGTTGAAACCCTTAAGTAATAGAAAACATATATGACTTAACATTTCTATATGCAATCATATTCTCAAATATGACAAGCGTTAGTGTATGCACAATATTAAATAAAGACATGGCAAGGTGTAATATTTACAATTAATGACTCAACATTTTTATATAAAAGCATATTTTCAAATATGACAACATTTAATATATGCACAACATTAAATATGGAGTTGAATTTTTTTTTTTAGGCATACGCATATGCATAACAATATTATATTGTTGAAAATATAGGAGACTATTAGAGTGAGTGTTTATGCACAACATTAAATATGGAGTTGAAAAACAATTTTTTAGGCATATGCATATGCATAGCAATATTATATTGTTGATAACATAGAAGACTATTAGAGTGGGTGTTTTCTATGCCTCTGGATAAGACACTTCACCTTGATTCATGTCTATTGTTGCGTGCAAAAAAATCTTATTTCTTATTGCATATGCTAATATCATATCTTAACATTTCATTGAACAATTCACTTATTTACATTTGTTAGAGAATATCCCAAGCAAGCTTTAGTACACATTGAATAGTTTACATTTTTGCTTATTTTTACAAATTTTTATGCTAAGTGTTTTTACTACAAATATTTTACATTGCTTTCCACATATGCTAACCCCCCATCCAACATTTCATTTATTTAATCACTTTTACTCCACATTGAACTTTTTTAAATTTTTTATTACAATGTTGTATGCTAATTATTTTAGAAATTATCTTTTAACAAATACAATTCATTACCTAGACTTCTAGTTATATTAAGTTTCATTGTTCAACTTATGTTCTCTACTCAACAACATATATGCTTGTTAATGTAACATTATTGAATAATTCTTAAAGATTTTTTATTTTAATCTGAAATTTTTAATAAAATTGGAAAGAACTTTTATTATATATTTTCTCTAAAAAATGAAAGATAATTTTTTATTATATTTATTTTAAATCATAACACATATATATCAAATTGATTAAATCATAATACATATATATCAAATTTATATATATATATGTATGTGAAGTGTGGTTAGCTCAATTGATTAAAGTGTGGGTTTAGTTTACTAGGAGACCTGATTTCAATATCTTTAAGGTGAGTTTAACTGAGAGTAGACACCCAAAAATCTAACCATGTTAAGAGTTGGTGAAATAAATATGTGAGAAGTCATGAAAAAAGGTAATCAATTTCCGCTGTGTTAAAAAGAAGAGGCAACTAAAAAACAAAGATAGTAATGAACCAGGAAGGGATCTCGTTGTTTTTCATGTACACAGGAATTGAATACAGCCTACGGCGACTATGAAATCCAAATAATCTGTGAAGACGAGCACGGATTTCGAGTTGATGAAGCCCCCAAAATTAAGCGGATTTCATTGAATACGTACGGCGAGTATGAAATCCAAATAATTTGTGAGGACGAGCACGGATTTTGAGTTGATGAAGCCCCCAAAATTAAGCGGATTTCATTGAATACGCCCAGCGTTAGTGGCTGTGCTAGTATTAAATTATTTCTAAACTTGAACTTAATTTATTTCTAAGAAATTTTAAAACACAAATTTTTTTAATAAAATATAAATTTGAATTTTTTCATTATAAATTTGAATTTCTTCATTTTAAGAATAATTAACGTTTTATTGAAAGTTATGTGTTGATTAAAAGCAATAATTGAAAGCTATATTTGTAATCAAATAGCTATGCACGGTTTGGTCGATGGTGATTTAAAAATAAAATCCGGGTWAAGGACAAATTTATTAGTGCTATTTCTTCTTGGGATACTGTGTTTCACGCCAGCTGTTTTGAGAGTACTTTTTCCTTCACATCGTATGTAAGTGGGTGCACACGAGGATCCACCAGAGAGGAAGAAGTAAAAGCGGACCCCATTTGATTCATTATTTGCAACTAACTGTAGGATTGAACGTTTTCGATGCTAAGAAGAGAGGATATTCCGTGGGAGAGCTCTTGTAGCCTTACCATCCCAATGAAAAGAGGAGTAAAATTTTGTGACGAACACGATTCACAAATATTATAATGATCCGTTCAGAGTCACAACAATCATATGTAGTGAAATCGAAAGGTCGGTCGGATGCCCATGTGCCCGCGATTGAAAATTGGAGAACGATGGGCTCCATTCTTTACAGACGGCTGAAACGTGTTTTGTTATGTGCCTGCTGGTCAATCTCTCTCTGTGTTTGTGTTTGAACATATGAGACGAGCGGACATCAAACCTAGATCTCCGATTTCTTGTTCTTACAGCAATTACCAGGCTATTACATCTCCGAGTCTGCAAGCGAAAGGTCAATCTCATAACACTGCAAACTCATCGAAACGCGACCAATTAACAGACTTGCGGACAACACTGCCGACTCATGAAACGCCTGGCTTTCCCAACAATTCTGTTGACATCTGCTCCTGTTGATATCAGCGATTCCGGAAAAATTGAAAATGATGGCGACATCGTTAATGAAAGTGAGATCATGAAAATGGAGATCATGATGGCATATTCTTCTGGAATTGCAGCAGGGAGAGCTAATTCCGATTCAAACACAACTGTTTTTACTGATGTCTATCTAGGTGCTTATAACACTTATAAGGGGGCGTTTAGTATTCTGGAAGATTACGCGAGCCAGGAGCATGAAAAGACAGCACATCGGTCATACCCGCCACTTAATTCTCGCTCTCAATTTAGCGCACCAGAAATTACATGGGCCGACTTTGATCAGTACTGTAAAGTTCAGGGTCCGGGTGATTGCCAGGATCGTGTAATTTTGAGCGATGGTGAAGTAGATTTGGACAGACGGGCGAGCGCCAAAGAGGAAAAACCAGTTTTCTGAGAAGTTAAAAGGGTATAGAAATTGTGTACAAGGACGTGCCGTGATTTTCCAAATTTTCTCATACTTAAATTTCTGTACACCTCATTTATTATATTAGTTTTAGTAATTAAAATATGGCCAAATTTAGGGGTAATTTGAATTTTCATGAATCAAAATTTCATACATTTCAAAATCTTATTTTATGAATTTTGTCATATTTTAAACCAACTCACATACTTAAAAAAAAATCTATCAAAATTCTGAATTACCCAAAAATTTAAAAGCTAACAAAAAAACCCAAAAAAGTATTCCCTTAAAAAAAAAAATCTATCAAAATTCTGAATTACCCAAAAATTTAAAAGCTAACAAAAAAAAACCAAAAAAATTATTCCCTGATTAACCCACTCCCAATATAACTGCCATGATGAAAAAGTTCACACAAAATCAATAGCTAAAAAATTTGTTTTATGAAGCCTCTTCATTTAGCTTTCGGCATTCCAAACCACAAATCCTTATATATCACTCACACGAAAATGTGATAACAGGTAATAAAACCATGCAACTTTTTCAAATTTATTACATAGAAAATGATCTCAAACTTATTACATACAAAATGCAGATGGGACGCAACAACTAAGATAATATGGCCTTCAGAAAAGAATAACTAAAATATTGGTAATTAGCCGTCACATCCTAATGCTATTTAGACTTGGTGTATAGCATTCCATTTGGTATTGATTTTTTTTACAATTCGTAATATGTTAAATATATTAAAACTAAGTTTTTTAATACAATTTTTTATTTTATTTTCAATGTTATTAGATGATGGATTTGGCTTTTTCTTTTATAACATTAGATGATGGATTTGGCTTTTATAATGTATAATTAATGTTTACATTATTTAAAACTGTTGTAATTCCATTAAATGTTTCAAAATTCTGTCCAAAATCTAATGGTATTGGTTGGCCTCTAGATTTAAATATATATATTTTTGATTTTTTAAGTTTATTTTTATAATAGTATTAGTTAAAACTAAAAATATTGTCATTTTTAAGGTTGTAGTCCAAATTATATATATATAAATATAAAGTGCACTTGAAATTATAAAGGGAAGTTTTTTAAGTTTTTTTAAATTACATGTAAAAGAAATATAAACCTTTTTTTATTGAGGAATAAAAAAAAACTAGATATCTATTTGTATGAAGGAAGAAAAGTTTTATAAGCTTTCAAGTGAATAACATGAAAAGCAATAAAGAAAAAATATTAAAGTAAGTAAAGTGTGAAAGTATTTACATTCTTAAAAAATGTCAAATATTATTACAAAACATATATAGCAAGGTTCAATCTAAAGGTGATTGTTTTTTTTAGGGTTTAAATAAACCATTATAAATTGTATGAAATATTTTTGAAAACTTAAAGTTGGTTCTCAAAATATAGGCAATTAGCTTTGAAACTTTGTTTTATTAAACTCATATTAAACTCATTAGCAAATAACAAATGGGTAAAGGCCTTTGACTAAGAAATATTTATAACTTTAAGGTCTCCTTTGACTTGCACACACCCCATGATCCAGTTAAAGGTGCCTAGGTTCATTCCTAGATTCAGAAGAATCAATTTTAAATAGGCCAAGAAAAATGGTGGTTCGTTCCAAATCAAAAGAAGGTTGTTAGCTACAAAGCAATCCAATGGACAAAGGTCATATATGGTGTGGCCTTTCGGGGTCCTTTTTTCATATGTATATGATTACATGTTTAATGTTTTTTATATTTGTGTGAATTAGTTTCATAGTGTTTATTATGTCTCTGTCAGTATCTCTTTAACTTTATATATTAGAGGTTGTTAACCATTAGACCCACACAAAACATGAGATAAATATTTTTATTTATCAATTATTTATTTGAAGATTATTTTATCTTTATATAATTGTATTATATAAACATTACATACATATTTATAATTTATTGTTAATTTGATTTAGCTTAAATGTTTAGGAGAAATGTTGTTATCCTCACCAATTTAATTTTCCAAATAACATGTTTAGGAGAAATGTTGTTATCCTCACCAATTTAATTTTCCAAATAACATGTTGAGCTCTTACTTTAATTCCCCATAACATTATAATTCATACTGAAAGGAAGTACTACAAGATTTTAGTCATTCTATTAATATAATTATTTGCTAAACAAAAAACATGTTTTACAAACAATTTATTTAAAAGTAATAAAAGTTGTTATAATTTATATATCAACTTAAAATGCAAATCACTATTGCCTATTATCTACACATGATAGGCTTAACAAATTACATACAATGTAATTAAATTAAATTATTATTTTATCTTTCTTACGCATCAAAATAACCTAACAGAAAGTGCACGTCATTTCTAACATACGATGACATAGTAAAGAAGTTCATTATTGACCATTCTCCACAGATAATAACAAACTTAACAAATTATGTAAAATATAATTGAATTAAATTATTATTCTATAGTTAACTTATCCTTATTGGAAGGTGAGGATGCAACAGTCTGAGGTATCTTCGACATTTTAAGAGTTGTTTGATTGATCATCAATGGTTGTGGTGGTCATATCATCACATCACAAGAAACGCATGTTTTGGTAAAAACGAAACCTAAAAAGCTTAAATAATTGACTCTAAAAGAATGGATTCGTTTATGCAAATGACTTTATATGATGGTTCTGTCGTGTTTCAAGGTTTGGGGATATCAAACCCCGTTGAAAGTTTTGGCGTCAATAATTTGAAAAAAAAATAAAAAATTGTCGGGTACCTAAAGTTGTGTTGTTGTTATTTCGTCGTCGTCGTATGAAGAACATTGTCGCGTTGAAATCTAACTAAAATACAATGAGCGATGTAAACACTGGCACTGAGAAATATTATGTTCTCTGGTCAGAAAGAGAACAATCACAGGAAGTCAGATCAAAGGTAATTAATTGGTTGCCAATCTTCCGATGATGGAAAATTGGAGAAATATGGCCTCCGTCTTTACATCCACAAATGGGTGAACTGCATGTTTTCCGTGAATGTCACAACTGCCTGTATGTCAATCTCTCGTTTTATGTTTGTATTTTAAAAACTGCCACGAGCCGACGCTGGACGCCCGTTGCGCACTCGTTGGACAGAGATTTCATTCAACTTTCCATATTCCATACAAATAATCACTGGAAATGTGCCAGCAACTATAACTGTTTCTTTTCTTTAAACCTGGCATGGGACTTTCGCTCATTTAGCCGAATGTACTGCACACAAAGTAATCGGCAACAACATTTAGTTAATATGGGCAATCGCAGAAAATTTAAAACTAGAATGTTGGCGGATTTGAATTACACAAAAACAGAAGTAAATAAAAGTTTGTTTAGTGACAGTGATTGGTTTCTATTGAAGGATGACATGTAATTGGTCAGAGGCTGAAAATGATTGTCTAATGGATCCATCGGACGAGGTTTTGTGGAGCCAGGGCGTTTTCAAGTCAGATGAGGAATATCCAGAATTGGCCCGGAAAGCTACTCACGGAAAGCGTTTTTTGAGTACGGAGCAGATTTAAAATTTTATGAAAATAGTCCTGTTGTGAAGGAAGTGACAGAAGTAGTTGAGCTTTCAAGTGGTTGATTTGCCAGCATGACACCGGTTGAGTTGCGATTATCGATGAGATTTTTCGACTAAAGCTTCTGGAGGGATTAGGTCTGTGAACAAGGGTTCTAAGAGTTTTGATAGTAGTGGTGGTTTGTCAAAGGTTGAACGTGCTGGTAGCAAAGAAGGTGAAATTAGCAAAGAGGGGGTTGTTGATTGCAAAGGGGAAGGGGAAGGAGTATGGTTAAATCTTGGAAATTCATGAAGGTCGGGTCAAAAATGATTTGTGGTAGAGATGTGCTTCTTTCGGAGATTTCCTTTCTTTTCTTGTGCACTTTAGTTGGACGGTTTTATGTATTGGGCGTTGTCAAAACAAGACATAGGCTGGTGGGTTGATGAACAATGGAAGCTTTTACTCGATTATGCTCCTAAGATTCTGGTTTTGGTGCGAGTGTGGTTTTGCTTCAAGTTTAGGGAGGAGGGGGACGTATACAAGATTTTGGGCCAGGTATGGTTGTGCGGCTCTGGTAGTTTGATAGTGAAAAGGTTTTCGCATCTTTTAAATCCGAACAGGGACCATTTTTGGTTTTGAGACGTGTAAGTTTTGATGTTGACTTGCCCACATGTTTTATGGAATCGTGAAGCTTTCGTGGGGATGCTCTAGGCAAGTTTCTTCATGTGGATTTGGAGGTTTTAAATGCTAAGGATTGTTGGGTGGGGAAAATCCTGATTGAGATGGATATTCACAAGGGTCCTTCGCCGGACAGGGAAATTGAATGGAGATTGCACATACATATCCAAAGATTGGACTATTGGGGTATCCCTTTCTACTATTCGGGTTGTAAGGAAGTGGGGAACTTGAAAAAAGATTTTGTGTGAAGGTCGAAACAACAATATGTTGATGATTCAAAGGTGTTTGAAGAAAGGGCCGCTTCTGAAGGTGACTTGTCTAAAGTTCTAGAGGATTTGAGGGTGCCACCAGAAGGGGTAGTTCCTCCTTTGGAATGAAGGTTCTAGTATTTTTCTCTAGAAAGTGATACTTTTCTTGGTAAGCTTAAGAAGTTGGAGTAAGGGTGAATACAGGGAAGACTTTGATGAGGAGAGTGTAGAGGTCTTTCAACAGTCTAAGGAGGGAAAACTTAAACACAAGATCCTCTTGAATTCAAATCTCAATGAAACTAAAAGAATTTATAACAACACTATAATCAAACATTCATCATAATACAATCACAACAATCCATGGGAATTAGTCAATCATGAACTCTCTAAGTATCAGAGGAAAATAAGATGGAGTAAGAAAGATGACTTAAATTAACCAAGATGTATACATAACCAAAGAACTAGTGTTGTTCATAAAATATTACAATAGCACGAAGCCAAGCTCAACCATTCGACCCTAACAAAATATCAAAACTGTCTATAAATACCCAACAATGTTGCAACCACTAGGAGTGTGATCGGACCACTGCCTTCAAAGCCTTCAATCGACGCCTACTCTATCAGATTGTGTAGGTTTTCTCATGTCAGCCGCGAGCCAGGCGCAATTATGTGATTTACAGGAAAAATTGCCCATAAGGAAGCTTCAGGTCATCAACGTGCCTTCATGGCTGCGCTTTGCAATGCTTTCCATTTATGGGGTGAGACAAGGTCTGAATTGCCGCCCCCAATCTTCAATGACTACCTTCATCGGGATCAGGATGAGGCATGACACCCATGAATGCTACTGAGAGTCAATCTCGATGCCTTGAGGCTCTGCAGATCTTCTTTCGTGACCAATATGAGTGTTGCAGGTGGCAGGCTCATAGCATATGTGCTTTAGACAATTCTGTAGCACCATAGCGCTACATAATGTCTGTGTGATGATGTGGCGAGAGAAAAATGCGTTGAAGCGAGGTGATGTGGAGCGACAGTGGAACAGATTTTGAGGGTGTTTGAGTTGTTCAGACCTCAACGCTTTCATTCTTCCTGTGGAAATCATGGGTAAAATGCCACATGATTTAAACCATAATGCTCATGAGGATGAGTCACTGCTTGATTCCTATGAAGCAGGTGGAAAATTTATGTGTTAACATATAGGCTCCATGGGGGATAGAGACCTCCCTCTGAGGCTCTAAGAACACCTTTTGCAGCTTCAGTGCCTTAGTGTTGGGTTGTGGAGTCACTTATAAAAACCAAAACCAAAAGAAAAATGATATTTATAATGACATGAGAAGCCACTCATGGCTTAAGCAAAAAGATTCTTTAGAAAATGCCCATTTACAGGGCTACCAAGAACTTCAGCATCCTCCAAATCCTACAACTCGTAAGTGTTATTTGAAAAAACGTCAGAAATTTTGAAGGGGTTGATCCACAAGGCCTCAAATTTACTGTGCTTGTCATTATCTTGCTTAGGTGCATCCCACTTGAGTACTAGATCTCCTAGCTGGAAATCCTCTTTGGTCACCTTCTTTTCAAATGCCTGCTTGATCTTTTGTTGATGATCATATGCTTTGTCCAGTAGTTTCTCCCTCATCTGCTGCACTTCTACCAGCTATTGTATTCTTCTGATCATATCATCAGGTTCCCCTTGGTAGTCTTGGAATAATTTTTCCATAGGCAAGGCAAGTTGAGAAGGGAAAATGCCCTCGATTCCATACACAAGCTGGAAAGGAGAGACACCAAGGGCTCTCTTTTTTGTCACTCTATCAGCCCATAAAGCAAATTTAATCTTTGATTCCCATGCCTTCTTGTTGTCCTCTAACATTCTTTTGATGATCTTAGCAAGGCTCTTGTTAGAGGACTTTGCCAGTCCATTCCCTTTTGGATAGTAAGGAGTAGAGTGAATCAATGTGATTCCAAACTGTTCACACAACTTAATCAATGGTTCAACCTTGAAAGCTGCAACATTATCAGTGAAAATTCTGTTTGGACAACCAAATCTTGCCATAATATCCTCGAAAAAACTAATGATTACTTTGTGGGAATCATTTTCTGTGGGGATGGCCTCTATCCACTTAGTAAAGTAGTCTATGGCAGTCAAGATCCACCTATGTTGGCCACTTGAAGCGGGATGAATTTCCCCAATAAAATCTAGGCACCACTACTGAAAGGGTCTTGAAGCTACCACATGATTTAGTGGCAAAGACTTGAGTTGATGCTTTCCAGAGAATTTCTGACACTTAATACAAGCCCTGATTTTTGCACAGACATCAGTAAAGAGGCTAGGCCAAAAATACCCAACCTTGAGAATCTTATAGGCTGTGGTTCTCCATAAGTGATGCCCCCTAGATAAACTATCATGAAAATCATATATAATCTTTTGGGCTTCCTGTGGGTCTAAGCATATCAACAACACTCCTAAAGGGTCTTTCCAATATAAGACCTGATCAATCAGACAATATTTAATTGATTTGAGCTTCAAACCTCTTACCTTTCTCTTTTTCATGCCATCACGAGGCTGTAACTTCTGTAGCAAAAATATATTGTCTTTGTACCAAGTGCATCCTGCCAATGGGGATGTGATTTTAGGATCTTCATCAGACAACCCAACTTGTTGATTCTATGAACAACTGTTGATGAAATTGACCCCCAAGGAATTATAGTTAGATTCAACCAACAACCTAGCTAAACCTTGACCTTTAACCAATTTGGTAGGCTTTACTTCAAGATCAAATTCAAGGATTTTGGCAATCCACTTGCTCCTTATTCCGTCTATGTCAGGCTGAATGAAGATCTCCTTCACAGAGGTTGAAGGGACATATGCAATGAATTTCGAATGTAGCACATAAACTCTGAAAGATTTGAGATCTTTAACCAAAGCATAGGCCTCATTTTCCATGATGTCATACTTTATTTCAGCATCTCTCAGTTCCCTACTGAAAAAGGAAATGGGTTGCTCTAACCCTTCGGCATTTTTCTACAACAAAACAATTGATACCTTGTCAAATGAAGCAAAAAAGAAAATTAGAAACTCCTTGGAGTACTCAGGACTGATGAGCACAGGTGATTCAACGAAGGCCTTCTTTATTTGGTTAAAAGAGTTACGAGATTCATAAGTCCATTTCATTTCATTTCCTTTCCTCAACATGCCTTTGATAAACTTTACCAACTCAACAAAATTTGAAACAAACCTTCTCAAAAAATTAATTTTCTCCAATAAAGATTGAACTTCTTTCTTGGATCTAGGGAGTGAAAAAGTTTGGATATCTTCTACCCTGCTTGGATCAATCCTTACCCCCTCAAATGACACAATGTGCCCCAACAATTTCCCCTCTTTCATGGAAAATAATGACTTTTTTGGATTTAAAGAGAGACCAAACTTTCTACATTTCAAAAAGTCCCTTTTCAGATGATCGTAATGTTCTTTATCATATTTTTAGAACACTATTATGTCATCCAAATAAATGACTACAAACTTGTCCTTCTCTCCAATAAAAGCTATGTCCATGGCTTGCCGAAAGGTCTCTCTTGCATTCATCAATCCAAAGGGCATCTTAGCATACATGAATGTACCCCAAGGAGTGGTGAAGGTTGTCTTATCTCTATCTTTAGGTAAGACAAAGACGTGATTGTAGCCAGAAAATCCATTAATCATATACTTCCTGGATGCACCCGTCACCCTCTGTAATATGTGTTCCATCTTGGACAAGGGGTAATTATCTTTCTTAGAGCTTCTGTTCAGATTTCATAAATCACCACAAAGTCTAATTTCTCCATTCTTATTTTTCACTGGGACCAAGTTGGCCACCCACTCAGAAAATCTCAAAGGAATGATAATCTGGGCATCCAAAATATTTTTTACCTCTTTCTCCATAATAGGTAGTAGCATAAGATTTATTTGTCTCAATTTCTGCCTAAATGGTTTGGCTTCCTCCTTTAGTGGGATCTTATTCTCGATGATACTTGTGTCATATGTTCTAAGGTCTTCATATGTCCAAAAAAACACATCATCAAATTCTTTTAACAACTCAACGTATTCAACTCTTTGTTCTCTTGACAGACTATTTGACAATTTGACAAATTTTGGGTCCTTCTCTGTACCAATATTACACTCAAATACATCAACATCATCAGTTGAGATTTTAAACTTCACTGCCACATCGTTCCCATCGAACAATATTTCTAAAGGAACCAGTCCCTTTGGAATGTGGTTGCTAGGCAAGTAAACAATATGGTGATTAACAATTTTATTTAAAAATACATCAGCATGAAGGTTACTTTCAGAATCATGATCCTGATCAATGTGTAATGAAGAGAACTCATCGATAGAATCAACAAACTTTTTGATCTCAAGATCATCCTCAAATACCTTCCAATGCTTGACTTTTTCAGGTATAGGGGGTCTATATTTCACATCTATATCATACTTGATTTTAGGTGGCAGTGAGATTCTGAAATGGCTTGCCGAAACAACCAAAGAATCAACCATGATATTCTCCCTTCTTGGAATAAACGAAATGTTGAAAGCTAAGAAGAAATTGTCAATTAGGTTCCATACCTCATTCTTGTAAGTACTAAGCCTAGGGTTCTTAGCTTGATAAATATTTTTGATCTGATGAACAATTAGCTCTGTATCTCCAAATACTAATAACTCTTCTATCCCCATGTCCTTTGCATCCCTTAAACCTAAAACAAGAGCTTCATACTCTCCCACATTGTTGGTAGCTTCAAATTATAACTTGTAGGACAAGGGTATGGTCTCTTGACACATTGAAACAACGACTACTCTAGCACCGATACCTTCCTTAGAAGAGGCTCCATCAAAGGACATCTTCCAAATAGGGGTAGTTGGAGGAGGGATTTCACAAAAAACAATGGATTGTTTTCTAATTTCAAGAGGAGGTTCAGGAGTATCAGTCAGCTGCAATATGTTGGATCCCAAATCAATGTCAAAAGAAAAAATAAGATGGTTGGTGGGGTTTGCTTCATCACTGATGATGTACGCGATTTACGCTTCCATGTAGAGTTTCCTTTGTTCACCCCTGAACATAGGAATAATGGCATATGAAAGGTCCATATGCAAGGTTATCTAATATCTAGATAGGAGCATCTTGAAGTTAGGAGGAACATCAACCACTACGATATCCATGACTACGATCTTCATTGGCAGCTGGAACAAGGACAAGACTAGGTCTTTGATAACCCCAAGGCACTTCACCTTTCTGGAGTTGAAAGAATAGAGGCCATGATAGGTTTTTCTAACCTCCAACCTGAGCTCTTCCATGATAAGATTAGGCATAAGATTGTGAGATGCCCCCGAATCCATCAAGAAGTTATGCAACACCTTATCATGGATGTTCAATGAAGTGTAGAAGGGGNGGAGTCATCTCTATCCTCTATCAAAGGCCCTAACATGATAGCTGGATTTTCATCTTCGATGTTAACCGAGTCTATGGAGTGGGATGCAGGTTCGGGCTAGAAAATTTTCATAGGCACCTTTTGAAATCCTTGTGCTTGACTAACTCTCAAATAGGCACAGGGATTCTAATATTTTTAATGTCTTGCTCAAAGCTATAAGAGGAGGGAGGCTTTAGAATCTCCTTCACCTATAGGATAAGTCTTTTGACCACTGGTGGGGGACTGTGTTCATTCCTCTCTTTGTTGTTGTCTGCCATATATTTAGTAGCTTTATCATCTCTAGGAGGTCGCTCAGGAATGTTAGGCTTTGCTTCTTTCTTCTTGGATCTGAGGTTATATCTATTCAGATCATTGTTGGTCTTTTCTCATTTCCTCATCTCATTCAATTGATTACTTATGAGGGACTCTTTGTATGAAAACTGAGTTAAATGAGGGGACGAGGAGGTATCTCCAAGGCAATGGATCTCAGGATCGATATCTTCTTCCTCTTCATTTTCATCAGTAACCAAGTTATTTTGGAGAGGAGTTTGGATTTTATGATCATCTCAGTCCCTATTTCTATGATCTCTTTGGATGATCTAAGGGGTATTAATTGGTCTTTTGAAACTATCCCTAGTCTCAGTATTTTGGGATTCCTATAGATCTGGTTTCCTTCTAATTTGATCTTTTCCATTCTAGCAGAAACTGATTTTAGTATCTTAGTCAATTCATCCATTTGAGGGGGGTTAGTAGAGGAACTAGAAGTCAGAGTTTCAGACCTGCCTTTTCCTCTGTCTCTATCATCTTTACTCCTAAGTTTGCCAGCTTCCAATGTATTGGATTCTACTTCAAGGGTTGCATCTTACATATGATCCAAGGAGGTAGCTCTTCTTTCACTCAACAAGAGGCAAAAATTAGGTTCGAAAGCATTAGCATAAGTCATCTTGGTAGAGGGTTTTGTAGGTTTAATTTCATCGGGAATCTTTTTATACATCTTATTAAATCTTTTCGAAAAGTCTGAAACAAATTCCCCCTCTTCTCTCTTAAGTGCCCCGAATTCTGTAATATAATAAAGGAGATAATTTTTATTCCCCTAGTGTCTTAAGAATGAATCATCTAGAGAAGAAATTCCATCAATAGATCTAGGAGACAGGTCCTTAAACCAATCCCTGGCATCACCATCAAGGCTCTGTACAAAAATTCTCATCCACACATCTTCATTTTTGATGACCTGAATATTTGCAAATCTATAAAAGGATGCAATGTGCTCTTCTGCAGTCACGTCTCCCTCCCGTGTGAATTGGGGAATGTACTTAAAGTAGTCTGTGGCTGGGAGAGCATTCATAGGCTGAGGTAAAACCAGAGGGGCATATCTAGCAACCAATATCTCAACCATCTTCTTCCTAGGAGGATTAACACCTGCCATTTGGATGTGAAATGGAGGAGAACCAGGAGGAGATGGAGTTTGTAGATGCGATACTAGGGCTGTGCTTCTAGGAGAAAAAGGAAAAGGCTGAGCGTTAGGAGATAAAGATGAGGGGCTATAGGTAATAGAAGTTTCCATTTCTGTAACTACAATAACTCTATTAGGAGGAGGACTAGTAAAGTCTAGAGTAGGAAACTATTCTAAGGTCAAATCTTTCTCCTTGTACTTCACAACTTCGGGGGAGAAAGGGGTGTCAAATCTCTCTCCTTCCAAACCAAGAATAGGAGGGGAGAAATCGTCAGGAAAAATCCCAAAGCTTAAATTTCTTGAAACTCCGGTAGTTTGTATAATAGGAGAATCAGAAACAGTTACTCAATTTTGTAAAGAGGGATTATGAAAATTTTCTGAAAAACTTTGTACAACAGTGGAGGTACCTTTTTGAGCATTTTTTCCCTTTCTAATAATTTCCTCTGGGTCAGCTTCAGACGTTGCTAGAGGCAACAATGAAGTGGATCTCATGTGTATGCCTTTAAGAGCCAAAATTGAAACAGTAGAGTCAACGGGTGCAAGTTGAAATATTCAATGGTACTGATATCTGATGCACCTTTAGAATGAGAGCTTCTTTGTCGTTCTATCCCAGGGAAAATTCTTCAATTCGTTCCCCGGCAATGACGCCAAAAATGTTAGCACTAGAAGTCACCTTCATATTGGATAGAATGCAAGGCCAGTACCCATTAGTTTATATAGTAAATGTAAATGAGTTTTAGGTGATCAAATGGAGAGGACTTAATGACAATAATGTTCTAACTCAGAAATCTGGACTAGCATGCATACACAATTGAGGTCTGGAATCAACTTCAGTCAGTAAGTTGGAGTGAGGGTGAATAGAGGGAAGACTTTGGTGAGGAGAGTGTAGAGGTTTGTTGTGGACATCAGGTCTTCCTGCAACCTAAGGAGGAAAAACTTAAACACAAGATCCTCTTGAATTCAAATCTCAAAGAAACTGAAAGAAATTATAACAACACTATAATCAAACATTCATCATAACACAGTCACAATAATCCATCTGAATCAGTCAATCATGAACTCTCTCAGTATCAGATGAAAATAATATGGAGTAAGAAAGATGACTTAGATTAACAAATATGTCTCAAAAAACAAATACATAACCACAAAACCAATGTTATTCATAAAAATATTACAATAGCACGAAGCCTAGTTCAACCATTCGACCTTAACAAAATATCAAAACTGCCTATAAATACCCAACAATGTTGCAACAACCAGGAGTGTAATTAGACCATTGCCTTCAAATCCTTCAGTTGATGCCTTCTTTGTCAGATTGCTCAGGTTTTCTCATGTCAGACGCAAGCCAGGCATAGTTATGTGCTTTACAGGAAAAAGTTCCCATAAGGAAGCTTCAGATCGTCAACATGCCTTCATGGATGCACTCTGCAATGCTTTCCATTTATGGGGTGAGACAAGTTCTCAACTGTCGCCCCCAATCTTCAATGACTACCTTCATCGGGATCAGTATGAGGTGTGACACCCATGAATGCTTTAGATGGTTCCCACAACTTCTGAGAGTCAATCTCAACGCCTCGAGGCTCTACATATATTCTTCCCTGACCAATACGAGTGTTGTAGGTGGCAGGCTGATAGCGTATGCACTTTAAACAATTTTGTAGTGCCATAGCACTACAAAATGTTTGTGTGATGATGCGGCGAGAGAAAAATGCGCTGAGGCTGGGTGATGTGGAGCGGCAATGGAACATATTTTTAGGGTGCTTGATCTATTCAGACCTCAACACTTTCATTCTTCCTATGGATATCATGGGAAAAATTCCACATGATTTACACCATAATGCTCCTGAGGGTAAATCTCAGTCACTGCTTGATTCCTATGAAGAAGGTGGCAAATTCATGTGTTAACAGAGTGATCCTCTAGGTTTGGTATGGAAGAATCTTTTTCTGTTAGGACTGACGATTCTTCTAGAGGTATAAGTGGTCTTGTTTATGTAGTTGAATATTTCCATGTGGGTGGACTTGGATTAAAAGTAGTAGGGGATAAACCAGAGTCTTTAGGTAAGGGTTCAGATCCCTCGTTTGGGGGGTGTGAAGAAATTGGTGTGGAAACTAGGTAAATTTGGTGGTTAAGGAAACCTTACCCTCCTTTATCCCCTCTTACAAAGATGTTTTGAAGCACTGTCCTCTTACAAAGATGTTTTTTCGGAAGGGGAGTTTTTTTACCATAACCAAAAGGACAATTCTAGTGATGTGGAAGATGGGAAAGGATTCAAGGGTTCTAAAAAATGGATCTTGGTCAAGAAAGGGTCTATATTTGAAGGTTTAGACAAGGATTTCTCTCTCATAAGGACTAGAAGTGTGAGGAAGCAGGTGGTGGGGGTGATACATATGATGTTTCGTTTCGACATATTTCTGAAGGTCCAAGGGTGCTTAGAGCACATAAATCCCTAGCTTGGGGTAGAAAATGATTGTTCTCTCTTTAAATGTTAAGGGAGTTGGGGGTGCTCCCAAATTTATAGTTCTCAAGATATTATTAGAATTGGTGAAACCTGATGTGTTCTTTGTTCAGGAAACTATGGTATGTGGTAATAAAGCAAGAGAGGTGTTTTCTAAATTGTTAAGTCAGTGGAAGATGTGTGTGGTGGATTCTAATGGGTTGTTGGGAGGCTTTGTTTCAACCTAGAACCCTAATAAAGATAAATTTGATGCTTATTTAACCCCTATAGTAATTCCCTTGGAAGGATTTGTAAAGGATGTCAATAAGAATCTTAAGTTGGTAAATTTCTATGGGCCTTACTGGAACATGCGTTTGTTTTGGGATCATTTGATTGAAGATGGAATTCCCAAACTGTCTAATTTGATTCTAGGAGGTGACTTAAACTTTACTCAGTGCACAAGGAAAGTTTGGGGTTCCTCTATCAGGCTAGATCCATTAGCATCTTTTTTCAATCAGTTGATTCAGGATGTGGGACTTATTAATGTGGAGCCCATTGATTTCTTGCCTACGTGGAGGAATGGGAGAGTGGTTCAAGATGGTGTTTCTAAGCATTTGGATTGATTTTTAATTGATGAAAGGTTGGATTCTTCTTATTTAATATTTTGGCCATGGGAGGTGAATGTAAAAAATTATGATCACATGCCTGTGGTTTTCCAAATTGATGAGGGGGAGGAAAAGGTAAAGTATTTGTTTAAACTAAATTCTTTTTGGTTATCTGATCCTAATTTTTTGAATTTAGTTCGATCTAATCGAGAAAATTTTCAAGATTTTGAGGGATCATCCTCAATGGATTTGTTGGTGTTCAAATTAAAATAGTTAAAGTCTTTGGTTATTTTGTAATGCTCTCTATTTCAGGGCCTCTAAATATAATTAACTCATATTGTAATGACTCTTTTATGTAAGAAAAAAATTGTATATATGAAGTAAAATTTATATTTCTATAAGATCTGCAAGGAAGAAGTTTCATTTACATCAATTTAGTTTATAATTTTCTTTATGCAAGGAATAAAAATCGTAAATAGATGACATGATAGAAAAAACAAATTAATTACAATATTTACAAATAAATCAATTAGTAAAATACATACCTGAATCTCAAGTTCTAGTTGATTTAGTCCCTTACTCCTTTGTCCTTGTCCTTTCCCAAACTGCCCAAAACTAAATATTTTCCTCCAAACCAGCTAGGAACAATCTCTTCATCTCTCTAGATCCAAGAATCCTTGTGGTTTTTTGGCCCCTGAGCCCAAATTTCCCAGCAACAATAGTGTCCAAGTAAAAATCACCCCAAAACAAATTTTCCTTCCAATCTCCTCCTTTTCCCTCCTCCTTCCATAATTTTCCAAAACAGAAGACCCCCTTCCAAGTCCCCTCCCCTCTTCCTTACCATCCTCTCTTGAATCCCTCTCCCTCATTCAATTCCCAACTTCCTTATCCCCTCATTAATTCCCTCACAAACCATTAAATAATAAAATAGTAAAAAGATTCAATCTAATTATTTAAATAATTAATCTAATTTACCCTAAATAAATTATAATGATTAATTAATAAAATTTGGCTCTTACATACACTCACCCTTCTAGAAACTCCATCCCAAAGTAACAGTAATTTACAATACAAGGGAAATAAAACATGATTCATACATCCATATTAAATAAGTAACATCATCAATTTCAAACACTTATACATACTAGTGTACATGTACAAGGCATGCATGCATAGCTAACACATACAAGACTTGCACATGTACTAATGACAATAATTTATCACATCTAAATCAATTCTTGTATGTGTCCAATCCAATCAACGATGCCATTCATTTTATAAAGAATAGTAAACCATTTAAAATATTTGCAAAATCCCTCAATTATAATAATTTAAAAAAAACAACATTCACTTAGATAATTGTAGTTCAATTAAGAATATATATATATATATATATATATGAACGAGAAGAAATCAAGAAATTCTACTATAAGGTGAAAATTCCACACACTCTCAACTATTTCTAGTCATCCTTCCTTCCTAACCTACTTCCATATTCCATCCATATCCTTCCTCTGTTGGAATATCTTGGAGCTTCAACTATATTGACCTAACTTCAGATAGAACTCATAATAGAAAGTTTCAACTCTCTTGACCAAGCTTACCCAACATGCAACTGACAATCATCATCACACGTCTAGGGGAGTATGAGCTAACACCATTCTCCCATGACTCCAAGTTTTAGAGGATACACAATGGGAAATGACTCCACCCCTCCTAATAGAACTAGGTTCAACACCCTACCATGGACCATACATTGGCACTGTGTTGATGAGAAATTTTTCATCGTATATTCAGTTTCAGGCAGTCTCACCACCTGAAAAACCTGCACTTGTCCACATATCATAACAATGCATTGATCCAACATAATTTCACATACAAAGATTCATACCATATTGTTTCTCGGTCAATGTTTACGACATCGACCTTTTCTTATCATTATCCTTTGGCTATTTCATAGTCCATTGACCTGCATATTAATCTATAATAGAAACTCATACAAATCTATGCATTATTATCATGTAAATGCATTTAATCATATCCTCAATTCGGTATCCACATACCAACAACTTTAAATGTCAAAAATTTCAATCTAGAAATAGGTTGCGTAATATCCATCATAATTTAAATAATGATAAGCATTCATAGAATTGACATTCTCATAGGTCCATATGTCTAAAATTTCAAGTGTATCATTAATAGTTTCACAGTTAATAAGTAAATAAAATATGATTAGGCCTTAAGTAATTCTAGCCGTCTAAGTCAAAAGGTGACATTACATACACCCAACCTTCAGGAAACATATTCTCGAGGTGGTCAAAACTTGAGGGATGATGTCATCATAAGGTCTCTGCATCATCCCAAGTAGTGCTATACTAGTCCCACTAGGACTTCACTTGGTTAGAATTATGTTGAGGCTAATAATACATTAATTGGACACCCTTATTCATTAGGCCTTCACTATTCCAAACTCAAATTTTATTGCCGCTTGTGATTTGGTTAATGTTAAGACACGCTTCTCTTACATGGTTATTCTTCCTAAGCACGATTGAAGTGATTTTTATATTGAGATTTATTAGTGATTTTTTTTTTTTTTTGGTGAAGTGATTTTGGTGAAGTCAAGACTAAGTTTTCTACTAGGGTCCATTCCATGCTCTACAATTACTTGACTTTAAGGTCTTCTTTTCTCACAATTGAACTTCACATGTGTCAACTTTTATATCCTCCATATCTACATGATACTTATTGACACTTCTTTATAGCCCTTTCTTGGTGCATCACCAACAACTTCCAAGTTCATTCCTTTAACTAACAACCAATCATATATTTATATATTCCACTTATCTACTATACTTTATTGTATGAACTTTGTATCTTCCTTGACACATCATACCTTGTTACATTTTTCTCTCTCTCTCTATCTATTTTACATTCTAACCATACTTATCATGCCCACTCCTACTAACTTACCTCTCACTAATCTACCCTTGTATTAATTACTAAAGTATTTCTTACTTATATAATATTGTTCTTATTACCTTTCATTATTATTATTATACATCAATTACATCCCTCTTCATTTATACATTTATCAGCTTTTAATTTTTTTGATATTACACCTTCTATTCCTTAAATAGTGTACTTATTTACTAACTACATATGTTGTTTTTTTTATTTCATAATCCCTAATTATATATTTTTCGTAGTACTTCATTTTCTATAACCATTATTTATTATTTGTCATATTTCTTATTCCCTTTTTTAAACTATAAGCTCTACATTACCATCTTTATCACTCCCCTTTTATTTGAAACGTATATACTTGCATTATATATTTATTGACATCAATTCTTAATTATTGTTATACTTTCATTTCCTTTGCTTTTACTATATCATTGTTGTAACATCCCGCTCTGGCACACTGAGAAAACTTATTCTTTGAGGACACTTGCTCGCAAGTGATCCAGACTAGTAATATATTAAAACATTTGTTCTTGATTATGAGGCGTTATGATAGTTGACGTGATGTTTACTGCATTGACATAGACATGTGCTATTGACTCGGTTTTATTGAGTGTGCAGGGTTTTGGACCTTGAGGATGTAGAGGCATCGACGAAACCCCTTGGACTCCGGATCGAGTCAGGGAGTGTGTTATTGGGATTTGATTGTTTTACTGTGATTTTAGTACATTTGATTAGATGATATGATGTGGACATGTTATGACACGATTGTTGATGATGCAGGCTGACGATAGCTTGCTGATTAGACTCACATATGGAGTAAAGGGGCCACACACATGACTACCAGAGAGGTTGAGGGAGAGGTGTGGACAACAACCCTGCCACAGCCTACTAGCACTCCTGCTGTGGCTCGAACTGTAGGTTAACGATTTTCTAGTTCGAGAGGATCCATGATGTCGTGAGGGCATACTGCGACAGTTGCTCACGATGATTCTAAGGGTGCGCAATAAGGCGGGGCCTTATTCCTTAGAAGCCCTTAGTCTCCCACAAGTTCACCTGGCAGAGTGTTGACTCCAGGGGTTATTGATGTCTACCAATCAGTTAAGAGGCGAGTGGCACCCTTGGAGCACATGGTTCATCCTAAAGGCCACATCACACAAAATAAACACAAGAGGTGAGTGGCACGCTTGGAGCACGTAGTGCATCCTAAAGGGCATGTCGCGCAAAGGAACATATGAGGCGAGTGGCACCCTTGGAGAACCTAGTGTTTCCTGAAGGGCACATCATGTTGATGATGATAGAGGGAGGAACCTAGATGGCCCTAAGACAGACAACACTTTAAGAAATTAAAAAAAAACAACTTCCCTAAATAAATGTCGCCCAGTTCAGAATCTAAGTTCTAAGTCTAAAACTTCTCTAGGGGTGAAATTTTGTCTACCCTTAAGAAAATATACCTTATAAAAATAAAAGAATAAAATTTACACTAAAAACCACTTAAGTAATTGTTGTGGACTTCATAAATTTTGGGGTGAAATGAAGAGAGTAAGAACTTAAATAAAATCTGTGGATATCAAAGGTAAAGAAGAAATTAATTATTTAACTTGTGAAAGTGTAAAAGATATTAATTTAATAATAAAATGAAAAGAGGGTAAATTGCGCAACTACCATTTTGGCTCTAATAAAAAGGGAAAGAAGGAAATATAAAATTTAGGAAACTAGGGAATGGAGGTAACATAATAAGGGAAAGAGGGGAACTTATGGTAAAAAGCAAGGTCAACTTAGTAAAGAATTTGCAATTAAGAACCTTCTAAATTGAACTAAATTAGCAACTTCATTTTAGGGAAAGTATTAAAAACCTGTAAGGGAATCTAGGGACACCTAGGAGTAAAAATAGGAGTAACTCTAGGTGGGTGAGGGATATAAGACATTTTAATAAATGAAAGAAAATAGTTAATGGAGAAACATGGGGGATGGTTGAAACTTGTACGAAGGAGAGTTTTTAGAAGATCTTTAATAAAACTTAAATTAAATGAGATTGAGGGAAAGAATGGGAGTTCTAAAATTCTATAAAAGATAGAGAGGAGAAGGAAGAAGGGGATTGGCTGTTTGCGTAACATTACGCTGCCAGATTTGTGACTTGAATGATTACTTGTGGGGAGTTGGGATTTCCCATCTTGGATAGGAGTGGTAGCTCTGCCTTGCGAGGCGAGCTGGGAGCTAGATGTACCATGTGGTTAGTGTGTGGCCCCTTTGCATCTCGGGGGGCTAAGGGGGAAGCAGAGTACCCCTAGCGTTGGCTGGGAGGTACTGGTGTAGTCTCGACGGTTGGCGAGCGGGAGTTGCACAGAGCTCGCGGAAGACACTTGGAGCAGGAGAATAGGAAAAGGTATGCTTTTTCGGTTGAATGATAGAAGGGTGTAGGAATTATGATTAGGATCTTGTTGAATTGAATGGTTTTAATACTTCGGTGAATATAATTGAGTACCGGATGAAAAAATATTAACTCTGTTGTTGTAATTCGGTAATGGATAAAAGAGAAAAATTTTTATGACTTCAGCGATCGTGATAGGTGATCGCTGTAAAATTTTGACCTTGATTTTGTTTAATAAGGGAGAACCTAGCCTTGCACTCCTCTTAGAGTCCTCTGCGATTTTCTTGGCTTTCCTGGGCAGCGCTACTCTGCATTATTTCACCTCTTGTGCAAGGCAATTTTACAGTTCTGATATTGTGCATTTTATAAATTCTTTTGCCCCACCACCTTAGTACCTCTACGATTTCTGAGGCAGCGATTTTAAATTTTTGCGATTTTTACATCTCTGTGATTTTACATTTCTGTATTCCAGGAGTCTACCTTTAACCATAATGTAGAGTTGAGTTCCCTTTTTCTGAGCGAATCCTTGCTCTTGTGATTAAATCTTTGGATGAACTCTTCACTGGGCGAATCGTGGGGGCGCTTTTATATACCTGGGCTCATTGCCGGGTTATTGCACCTCACGACTGGGTTCATGGATGACCTTCTCCCCGTGGACTGTATTCCCTCACCCCTGCAAACAATATACCTTCATATCTCTGTAACGGTGGCTTACACCTTCCACTCTATGATTTGTGCAAATGGTTGTCTACACCCTTTCTCTGTCAATTGGTGTTAGGTGGTGTCGAATTCTTAATTTGACATTTAAGTGAGATAATTCATTTCCTTATGATACTTAGTGAGTTGCATAGGAGTTGTACTTATTTCATGAGTTGAACCATTGATATGTGATGCTTAACCGGAATGAACCTAATCATTAACCAGTTGCTAATCATGATTAGAATAGATCATATCAATTCAAAGGTTGTAGTATGCTCTTGTGTTTCTTGTAATTCTTCATGTATTATTCTCTTGCTAAATTATATTTAAATATGGTGTAGTGGATTGATTAATCATAGTAGATTATTTTTGGGCATCGTGATAGGTATGACGGACATGTGTGTAGTCACTTCATCTAGAAATGTTAGCTATAGTTGAATAAATGAATGATTAATTCTGCGCCTTGAAGTAAAGTAGATGACTACCCTTGCTTCTTGATTTAAATAAGGTTGTTTTCATTTCGCTCGCACTTATGCTGTATCTTGATGGATTTCGTAATCAAATTCTCTTGCACCGTGGAATTCTTATAATGTGTGTTAATTCATAGAACCTTATCGCGCAACATTCGTCCTTGATGTTTGTTGATTTAGTATATTTAGTTTGGTCTGGATTGTGTCAGATGGGATGTAGACAACTCCATGTTCCTCAGAACATTCGCCAGCCCTGAGACCTTAAATGGTTAAAATCGATGGGAACCTGGGCTTGAGAATTTCTTATGTATCTTGGAGGTCCTAACCATTGCAGGGTAGGATGGGTGAGTAGTCAGTATTTTTATTTTGTCGGTTGATTGGTGTTCTTTACCGGCAGATGTTGATGTGCATCTTAGATATTTATGTTGATATCGCAGTTGTATGCATCATGATTCGTCGTCATGTGGCGGTGCAGAGTACAATGTCTTGTTAACCTTGTAGACATGCACACACCAAAAAAAAAATAAAAATTGCACTTGTTATAAGAGGTTGTCGTCGTAACGAGGAGGTTGTTACATATGGTATCAAAGCCAGGTTCGACCCGCGACTTGGGATCTCTACGACTTTAGTTGACATGATTTGATTATATTGTTGCTGATCGAGATGATTGTGTGCGTGCAGGTAATCATGGTTAGAGGACGCCGCAGAGGCAGAAGAAAAGGTTCTATGGGAGGAGGCGCAACGCCTCCAGTAGCATCCACACCTGAAGGGTCTAACCCCCAGGGAGATGAGGAGGTTCTCAGATAGGAGAAGATAGCAGTTGGCGATGTAGTCGGGATGATGAGATCTTTACAGCGCATGTCCGAGGCATTGATCAGCTGCTTGGACAGAGAAGAGACAAGGGCACCGACACCCGCTAAGGTTCCACCGCGTGCACCGACCGTTACTGGTAGCATTCACTGTGAACTCGAGAAGGTCAAATTTCCCGAGTTCTTTGGTGCCCTGGATGGCGTAGCCACTAAGGCATGGTTAGAGAACATGGAAATGTGCTTCGCACTTCGCGATTATACGTCCAACATGAAGGTCTACATGGCGGTCTTTCAACTGAAGGGGAGCTCTATTCTATGGTGGAAGACGCTCCTACCGTAGCTAAACATGGTTGTCGAAGATGTGTCATGGGAACTGTTCGAGGAACGGTTCCGAGAGAGGTAAATTTCAGAGGAATTCATTGAGCATCAGCTCAATGAGTTCAATGCCTTACGATAGGGAGGTCATATCGTGCCCGATTACGAGGCCCATTTTATGGAGCTGCTCCAGTATGCTCCGCACCTTAACACAGAGAAACTCAGGGTCAACAGGTTCGTATTAGGCCTTAACATAAGCCTGCATGCAAAGGTTAGGATTTTGATGCCTCAAACCTTGCACGATGTCTTCCAAAAGGCTCTCATAGTAGAGGAGGAGCTTATCAGTGGGGGTCAGACCAAGACTCCAGCGAGACCAGCAAGGCAGGTTTCAGCTGGAACCCAGTGGCACCAGACACCAGCGAGACATACATCAGGATATCGTGGCTTCCAGAGGGGATCCACTTTCACTACACCTCACCGACTGCCACCTCAGTAGTGGACATCTTATTAGGGACCACCGCATCAACAGCAGGGTCACCCACAACAACAATAGTTTAGGCCTATTCAGTAGAACAGACTTGGGTTCCAGGCCAGTGGGTCGTCATCTTCTACTTCGGGTACCAGGACTACTGGGCCGAAGAAGGGGTGTTGGACGTGCGGGGAGCCACACTACTAGCGCGATTGTCTTGTGGAGAGGACCAGACCGTCCGGATCAGCCAAACCCACTATAGTGGGAGATATGGGCAAGGCCCATCGGATTCATGCAATGGTGAATAACCACCAGGCAGAGCATCAGTCGACTGTGCTCGAGATGACAGGTACTGTCGCTGAGAACACCCTTAGTATTTTTATAGATCCCGGTGCTACCAAGAGTTTCATTTCTGGTGCAACGCTAAAAAGGATTAAGGTAAAGGAAGTCGAACATGACGAGTTTATCTTCGTAGAGATGGCTTAGGGAGCCAAACAGAAGGTTGGAGGAAAGGTTACGGGTTGTACCCTTAACCTGGGAGAGTTTGTCACAAGGGCCACCATGTACATCACGATCTTAGGATCTTATGATGTCATGATTGGTAATGATTGGTTAGAATTGCATGAGGTGATACTCAACTGTAAGACAAAATGGTTGAGGTTGGTTGATGAAAAAGGACAAAGACGTGTGATTGTAGGATGGAACCAGGGAGTTTCCTTGAGGTTCATCTCTTCCTTACAGTTACGGAAGAGTATGCGGAAGGGGTGCAAGATTTATGCGATCCTTGCACTAAACGAGAAGGCAGTAGTAGAAGGTTTAGAACACTTTCTGGTGGTGAGAGAGTTTGCGGACGTGTTTCTGGAGGATTTACCTGGGATGCCACCGGAGAGGGAATTGGAGTTTACCATAGACCTAAAACTAAGGACTAAACCGATATCAAGAACGCCTTATCGGATGTCGACCCTGGAGTTACAAGAGTTGAAAATGCAACTGAAGGAGTTGTTGGACCTGGGACTAATATGTCCTTGTGTGTCACTGTGGGGTGCACCAGTTATTTTCATATGAAAGAATGATGTATCATGGAGGCTTTTCATTGAATACCATCGACTGAACAAGGCCACGATCAAGAATCAGTATCCCTTACCGAGAATTGAGGATCTATTCGATCAAATGAAGGGTGCGGTGGTGTTCTCCAAGATCGATTTGCGATCAAGGTATCACCAGTTGTGGATTAAGGAGGATGATGTCCCTAAGACCGCCTTTAAGACGAGATTTGGACATTACGAGTTTACTATTTTACCGTTTGGACTGACAAACGCCCCAGGGGTATTTATGATTTTAATGAATGAGGTGTTCTGTGAGTACTTGGAGAAGTTCGTCCAAGTGTTCATTGACGATATTTTGATTTACTCTCATACGATGGAGGAGCATGACGAACACTTGCGCTTGGTACTACAGTGTCTGCGAGAGCACAAATTGTATGGGAAATTGTCCAAATTCTCTTTTTATCAATAGAGGATTCATTACTTAGGTCATGTCATCTCCGGTGAAGGCATCGCCATGGATTCAGCCAAGGTTGAGGCTATTATGGAATGGCCTACGCTGACTAATGTCACGGAAGTGCGTACCTTCGTGGGTTTAGAAGGATACTATCGATGGTTTGTCGAGGGATTTTCGAAGATAGCAAATCCGATCACGGAATTGCATAAGAGAAACAAGAAGTTTGTTTGGACCAAGAAATGCGCGGAAGCATTTTGGAGGCTTAAAGAGTTGTTGACAACAGCGCCGATACTAAAGGTCCCTGACATGGATGTAGACTTCTTGGTATGCACAGACGCATCCAAGGAAGGCTTAGGCGGAGTCTTGATGCAAGACGGATGAGTAATCGCTTACATTTCGAGGAAACTAAGAAGGCATGAGGAGAACTATGCGACGCAATATTTGGAGTTATTAGCCATTGTATATGCTTTGATGGTTTGGAGACACTACCTTATTCGATGAAAATTTGAACTAAAGACTAATCATTGTGGACTACAACACATTTTTACGCAAGGCGACCTAAACGCATGACAACGACATTGGTCTGAATTGCTTAGCGAGTACGACTTTGAGATTACCTACATAAAGGGAACAGTGAACTGAGTGGTGGATGCTTTGAGTCAGAGGCCATGCATCATTTCGGTGTTGCCTCTCCAGACGAATTTACATGAAAAGATTCTAACTTTGTAGCATGACGATGATTGGTACAAAGAGGTCGAGGATTTTATCAGACAAAACACAATGATGGTACCACGATATGAGTGATTTTCATTTGATAGCGATGGATTATTGAGGTTTAAGAGTTGGATTTGCGTACCACCAAACAACGAGTTGAGGATGTTGATCCTAAGCGAGGATCATAGAGCAATTTACATGGCTCACTCGGGAGTCACGAAGATGAGGGAAGACCTGAAGCCCTTATTCTTTTGGAAGGGAATGAAGGCCGACATAGTCAACTATGTGGCCAGGTGTCTAGAATGTCAGTAGGTAAAGGCTAAACATAGGCACCCAACAGGATTACTACAACCACATGTTATTCTGGAATCGAAATGGGAGGTTATTTCGATGGATTTTATTGTTGGATTGACACTGATGGCAAGGAGACATGACTCAATTTTCGTAGTAGTAGACACTATGACGAAGAGTGCTCACTTTATTCCTGTGCGTACGATGTATCAGGAACCTAACATAGCTAGAGTTTTCATCAGTGATATTGTGAGGTTGCATGGTGTAACTAAGAAGATTATATCCGATCGAGGATCGGTGTTTACTAGACGAATTTGGACGAGTTTCCAAGAGGCCTTGGCAACCCAACTTAACTTTAGTATTGCGTATCACCCAGAGACTGAAGGACAGACTGAACGAACGAACCAAACCTTGGAGGACATGTTGTGAATGTACGTGATGGACCAACAAAAGTGTTGGGAGGAATTATTGCCTCTAGTGGAGTTCGCTTACAACAACAGTTACCAGAGCACCATTAAGATGGAACCTTTCGAGTTTCTCTACGGACGACTGTGTCAGACGCCCTTGAGTTGGGATCGACTTGAGGATAGGGTCCTAGTGGGACCAGAACCGATCCAAGAAATGGAAGAACAAATGAAAACCATAAGACAAATGATTAAAGAAGCGCAAGATCGACAGAAGAGTTATGCCAATGCGCACCGAGTTGACCGTAATTACGAGGTCGGCGATCGAGTCTTCTTGCAGGTTAAACTGCATAAGAGTTTGATCAAGTTTGGAAGGGAGATAAACTATATCCTAGGTTCATGGGACCTTTCGAGATTGTGGAGAGAAAGGGGCACATGTCCTATCGACTAGCCTTGCCTGATTCCTTGAGGCGTATGCACAATGTTTTTCATGTATCTGTTTTGAGACATTATATTAGTGATCCTAAACATGTGATTGACATGAGTTCCTTGCAGGTATCGGATGAGGGAGCACTCACAGTTGAGCCGGTCTCCATCTTATATCACCGCATTTGACAGTTACGATGTCGAACGGTAGATCAGGTCAAGGTCCAGTGCCACAATTACAGTCCGCACTCAGTGACCTGGGAGGATGCATATGATATGCGCCAACAGTTTCCATTTTTGTTTGATAGTTAGACATATGATACTATGATACACTTATTTCGACATTTATACAATGAAACTTCGAGACAAAGTTTAGATGAAGAGGGGGTGTATGTGACATCCCGCTCTGGCGCACTGAGAAAACTTACTCTTTGAGGACACCTTCTCGCAAGTGATCTGGACTAGTAATATATTAAAATATTTGTTCTTGATTATGAGACGTTATGATAGTTGACCTGATGTTTACTGCATTGACATAGACAGGTGCTATTGACTCGGTTTTACTGAGTGTCCAGGGTTTTGGACCTAGAGGATGCAGAGGCATCAACATAACCCCTTGGACTCTCGATCGAGTCAGGGAGTGTGCTATTGGGGTTTGATTGTTTTACTGTGATTTTAGTACATTTGATTAGATGATATGATGTGGACATGTTCTGAAACGATTGTTGATGATGCAGGATGATGATAGCTTGCCAACCAGACTAACATAAGGAGTAAAGGGGCCACACACAGGACTACTAGAGAGGTTGAGGGAGAGGTTTGGACAACATCCCTGCCACAACCTACTAGCACTCCCGCCATGGCTCCAACTGTAGGTTAACGATTACCTAGTTCGAGAGGATCTATGATACTGTGAGGGAAGACTGCGACAGTCGCTCATGATGATTCTAAGGGGTGCGCAATAAGGTGGTGGCCTTATTCCTTAGAAGCCCTTAGTCTCCCGCAAGTTCACCTGGTGGAGTGTTGACTCCAGGGGTTATTGATGTCTACCAATCAGTTAAGAGGCGAGTGGCACCCTTGGAGCACGTGGTGCATCCTGAAGGGCACGTCGCACAAATGAAACACAAGAGGCGAGTGGAACCCTTGGAGAACGTAGTGCATCCTGAAGGCCACATCACACAAAGGAACATATGAGGTGAGTGGCACCCTTGGAGAACCTAATGCGTCCTGAAGGGCACGTCGCGTTGATGATGATAGAGGGAGGAAACTAGATGGCCCTAAGACAAAGAACACTTTAAGAAATTTTAAGAAAATAACTTCCCTAAATAAATGTCTCCCAGTTCAGAATCTAAGTTCTAAGTCTAAAACTTCTCCAGGGGTGAAATTTTGTCTACCCTTAAGAAAATATACCTTATAAAAATAAAATATTAAAATTTACACTAAAAACCACTTAAGTAATAGTTGTGGACTTCATAAATTTTGGGGTAAAATGAAGAGAGTAAGAACTTAAATAAAATCTGTGGATATCAAAGGTAAAGAATAAATTAATTATTTAACTTGTGAAAGTGTAAAAGATATTAAATTAATAATAAAAGGAAAAGAGGGTAAATTGCGCAACTGGCATTTTGGCTCTAATAAAAAGGGGAAAAAAGGAAATATAAAATTTAGGAAACTAGGGAATGGAGGTAACATAAAAAGGGAAATAGGGGAACTTATGGTAAAAAGCGAGGTCAACTTAGTAAAGAATCTGCAATTAAGAACCTTCTAAATTGAACTAAATTAGCAACTTCATTTTTGGGAAAGTACTAAAAACCTGTAAGGGAATCTAGGGACACCTAGGAGTAAAAATAGGAGTAGCTCTAGGTGGGTGAGGGAAATAAGACAGTTTAATAAATTAAAGAAAATAGTTAATGGAGAAACGTGGGGGATGGTTGACACTTCTACAAAGGCGAGTTTTTAGAAGATCTTTAATAAAACTTAAATTAAATGAGATTGAGGGAAAGAATGGGAGTTCTAAAATTCTATAAAAGAGAGAGAGGAGAAGGAAGAAGGGGATTGATTGTTAGCGTAACGTTACGCTGCCGAATTTGTGACTTGACTGATTACTTGTGGGGAGTTGGGATTTCCCAGCTCGGATAGGAGTGGTAGCTCGGCCTTGTGAGGCAAGCTGGGAGATAGACATACCATCTGGATAGTGTGTAGCCCCTTTGTGGCTTGGGGGGCTAAGGGGGAAGAAGAGTACCCCTAGCGTTGGCTGGGAGGTATCGGTGTAGTCTCGACGGTCGAAAAGCAGGAGTTGCACAGAGGACGCGGAAGACACTTGGAGTATGTGAATAGGCAAAGGTACACTTTTTCAGTTGAATGATAGAAGGGTGTAGGAATTATGATTAGGATCTTGTTGAATTGAATGGTTTTAATACTTTGGCGAATATAATTGAGTACCAGATGTAAAAATATTAACTCTGTTGTTGTAATTTGGTAATGGATAAAAGAGAAAAATGTTTATGACTTCGACGATCGCGATAGGTGATCGCTGTAATATTTTGACCATGATTTTTTTTAATAAGGGAGAACCTAGCCTTGCACTCCTCTTAAAGTCCTCTGCGATTTTCTTGGGTTTCCTGCGCAATGATACTCTGCATTATTTCACCTCTTGTGCAAGGCGATTTTACAGTTCTGATATTGTGCATTTTATAAATTCTTCTGCCCCACCACCTTAGTATCTCTGCGATTTATGAGGTAACGATTCTACATTTCTGTGATTTTTACATCACTGTGATTTTACATTGTTGTATTCCAGGAGTCGACATTTAACCATTGTGTAGAGTTGAGTTCCTTTTTTCTGAGTGAATCCTTGTACTTGTGATTAAATCTTTGGACAAACTCTTCACTGGGCGAATCTTGGGGTCGATTTTATATACCTGGGGTCATTGTCGGGTTATTGCACCTCACGACTGGGTTCATGGATGATCCTCTCCCCGCGGACTGTATTCCCTCCCCCATGCAAACAATATACCTTCATATCTCTGTAATGGTGGCTTACACCTTCCACTCTGCGATTCATGCAAATGGTTGTCTACACCCTTTCTCTGCCAATTGGTGTCAGGTAACGGTCGTGCAGTATTTTCCTTGACAACGAATCTTTAGATTTTACTTGGAGCGTTTCCACCAAGACAACAAATTTTCAGAGATTAAATCCATGGACCTACAGTCCTTCTAACCATGAACTCTGACTCTCACAATAATTATGAGGATTCAAATCAAGACCTTCAACTTAACTCGAAGGCCGAGCTGAGCGAATACTATTCTTGTTGTAGACGTTCTGCTAATCGTTGGCGAGGTTTATCTGGATTTTTGAAACCCTCTGTGTTTTATTGAACTCAGATTGAGCAAAATTTTAACTCGATAATTTGATAAAAACAATCTAACTCAGTTTGTGTTTATCCTTAGGTTAAGGTTCTATTAATTCAACCCCTGTAATTCGAGTTTCTAGAATGGAACACCCGTTGGTAAAAAAATTACGAGTTGGACAAAAGTAATGGTCAATGTGCCAACGGGTTTAATTGCTTTTAAATTTTTGGTGAATTGTTGAACGTTGTCAGTCACCCTTGATTCCGCCTCTGCTTGCTTGAATTTCACCCAACTTAGGGTTGAGACCCTTTTAGGACTTTCTCTCTCTGTCTATTAATTTGTTGTGAAATGTTTTACGCTGTCAGTCTCTCTCGAATTCGCCTTCTGTGTTGTTTTCGTACTCATATTCACACTTGTTATAGAATAAGTCTGCCCTTGATGATGGAATGGATCCAATCCTTTAGTTTATCATTTCCTTTAAGTATGTAAGCAATACTTCCACCTCAAGAGATTCCTAAACACCACATACCTCTGAATAAGGATTCTTATTTGCATGACGTCAATTCGTTATTATTTCCTGAAAATTTCGAATTTAAACTAACCTTTACCTATGGATATGTCAGTTGGTATTGAGAGACTTTTACATATTTCTTGACCTGTTAAAATTCTTTAATTACTGAATAAAGGAAAATAGATTAACTTATTTAATTTCTTTTATAATTGATTTCCCTTAGTTCCTTTTAAGAATATGCAAGGTAGCTATGAAGTCCTTAAACCTTGTATATTATGATATGATCTCTTGATAGTAATTTGGACCTTTAAGTTAGCATTTGAGTACTTGTATATAGTTAAATAAGTTTGGGCCTTCCTTAATTCCTTTTAATGGAATTGCAGGTTTCTTTACTTTACTGTATGGGTCCTTCTTAATTCTTTAAATGGAATTATAAGTCGAACATTGAGTTCTTAAATTTCTTTTTTTTAAATAAGATTCAACCTTCTTTAAAATACTTATATAGATATGTAAGTTAGCATGCAATTTATCTTAATTAATTCCTAATTTTGGATTGATCATCTTATAGTTCTTTTAAATGGATTTTAAGATAACTTGGGATCTTTCCTTATTTCTCTTTATGATTAACTCCTTGTACCTTATAAATGGACAGTAAGGAGGCATTGAAATCTTATATATTACTTAAAGGTTTAGGATCACCTTATGGCACCTTGTAATAGGTGATGTAATTTAGTATTGAAGTCTAATGTATATTGTAAATAGGTGTTGATCGTTCAATTCTTTTAATTGATGTATAAAGCAACTTATACTTCCTTTAATCATTCATTAAGTTGATCTTTTATAATTATCTTGAGAGAAATGGATATGTTAAGTGGTGTCGAATTCTTAATTTGTCATTCAAGTGAGATAATTCATTTCCTTTTGATACTTAGTGAGTTGCATAGGAGTTGTACTTATTTCATGAGTTGAACCATTGATATGTGATGCTTGACCGGATTGAATCTGATCATTAACCAATTACTAATCATGATTAGAATAGATCATATCAATTCAAATGTTGTAGTATGCTCTTTTGTTTCTTGTAATTCTTCATGTATTATTCTCTTGCTAACTTATATTTAAATATGGCGTAGTGGATTGATTAATCATAGCAGATTATTTTTGGGCACCGTGATAGGTATGACAGACATGTGTGTAGTCACTTCATGTAGAAATGTTAGCTATAGTTGAATAAATGAATGATTAATTATGCGCCTTGAAGTAAAGTAGATGACTACCCTTGCTTCTTGATTTAAATAAGGTTGTTTTCATTTCGCTCGCACTTATTTCGTATCTTGATGGATTTCGTAATCAAATTCTCTTGCATTGTGGAATTCTTATAATGTGTGTTGATTCATAGAACCTTATCGCCCATCGATCATCCTTGATGTTTGTTGATTTAGTATATTTAGTTTGGTCTGGATTGTGTCGGGCGGGATGTAGACACATCCATGTTCCTCAGAACAGTCGCCAGCCCTAAGACATTAAATGGTTAAAATCGATGGGAACATGGGCTTGAGCATTGCTTATGTGTCTTGGAGGTCCTAACCATTGCAGGGTAGGATGGGCAGGTAGTTAGTATTTGTATTTTGTCGGTTGATTGTTGTTCTTTACTGGCAGATGTTGATGTCTGTCTTAGATATTTATGTTGATATTGCAGTTGTATGCGCCATGATTAATCGTCATGTGGCGGCGCAGAGTATAATGTCTTGTTACCCTTGTACACATGCAGACACCAAAAAAAAATTAAAAAATTGCACTTGTTATAAGAGGTTGTCATCGTAACGAGGAGGTTGTTACATATGGTATCAGATCCAGGTTTGACCTGCGACTTGGGATCGGTACGACTTTCATTGACATGATTTGATTATACTACTATTGATCGAGTTGATTGTGTGCATGCAGGTAATCATGGTTAGAGGACGCCACATAGGCAAACAACGGGGTGCTAGGGGGGGAGGCACAACGCCTCCAGTAGCATCCATACCTGAGGGGTCTAACCCCTAGGGAGATGAGCAGGTTCTCAGACAGGAGCAGATAGCAGTTGGCGATGTAGTCAGGATGATGAGATCCTTTCAGTGCATGTCTGAGGCACTGATCAACCGCTTGGACAGGGATGAGGCAAGGGCATTGACACCCGCTGAGGTTCCGCCGTGTGCACCGGCCATTACTGGTAGCATTCACCATGAACTCGAGAAGGTCAAATTTCCCGAGTTCTTTGGTGCCCCGGATGGCACAGCCGCTGGGGCATGGTTGGAGAACATGGCGATGTGCTTCACACTTCGCGATTATACCTCCAACATGAAGGTCCGCATGGTGGTCTTTCAATTGAAGGGGAGCACTCTTCTATGGTAGAAGACGCTCCTACTGCAGTTGAACATGGTCGTCGAAGACGTGTCATGGGAAATGTTCGAGGAATGGTTCTGAGAGAGGTACCTTTTAGAGGAATTCATTGAGCGCCAGCTCAATGATTTCAACGCCTTACGACAGGGAGGTCGTACGGTGCCCGAGTACGAGGCCCATTTTGTGGAGCTACTCCAATATGATTCACACCTTAACAGAAAGAAACTCAAGGTCAACAGGTTCGTATTCAGCCTTAACGACACCCTACGTGCAAATTTTAGGATTTTGATGTCTCAAACCTTGCCCGATGCCATCCAAAAGGCCCTAATAGCAGAGGAGGAGCTTATCAGTGGGGGTTAGACCAGGACTCTAGTGAGACCGGCAAGGCAGGTTTCAGCTGGAACCCAGTGACACCAGACACCAGCGAGACATACGTCGGGATATCATGGCTTCCAGAGGGGATCTACTTTCAATACACCTCGGTGACTGCTGCCTCAGCAGTGGACACCTTATCGGGGACCATTGCATCAGTAGCAGCGTCACCCACAACAACGATAGTTTAGGCCTGTTCTGGGTTCCAAGCTGGTGGGCCGTCATAGTCTACGTTGGGTACCAAAACTAATGGGCTGAACAAGGGGTGTTGGATGTGTGGGGAGCCACACTACCAGCACGATTGTACTGTGGAGACGACCAGACCGTCCAGATCAGCCATACCCACTATAGTGGGAGATATGGGCAAGGCCCATCGGATTCATGCAGCGTTGAATAACTGCCAGGCAGAGCATCAATCGACTATGCTCGAGATGATAGGTACTGTCGATGACTAGACCCTTAGTATTTTGATAGATCTTGGTGCTACCGAGAGTTTCATTTCTGGTGTAGTGCTAAAAAGGATTAAGGTAAAGGCAGTCGAACAGGATGAGTTTAGCTTTGTAGATATGGCTTCGGGAGCCAAACAGAAGGTTGGAGGAAAGGTTACGGGCTGTACCCTTAACCTGAGAGAGTTTGTGATGAGGCCAAATTGTACATCACGATCTTAGGATCTTATGATGTCATGATTTGTATGGATTGGTTAGAATCGCATGAGGTGATACTCAACTGTAAGATGAAACAATTGAGCTTGGTCGATGACGAAGGATAGAGATGTGTGATTGTAGGACGAAACCAGGGAGTTTCCCTGAGGTTCATCTCTTCATTACAGTTACTGAAGAGTATGCACAAGGGGTGAAAGATTTATGCGATCCTTGAGTTAAATGAGAAGGGAGTAGCGAAAGGTCTAGAACAACTTTCGGTGGTGAGAGAGTTTGTGGATGTGTTTCCAGAGGATTTACTAGGGATGCCACCAGAGAGGGAATTGGAGTTTACCATAGACCTAAAACCGAAGATTGAACCGATAGCAAGAACGCCTTATCGGATGTCGACCTCGGAGTTACAAGAGTTGAAAATGCAACTGAAGGAGTTGCTAGACCTGGGACTGATACGTCCTAGTGTGTCACCGTGGGGTGCACTGGTTATTTTCATATGAAAGAAGGACGTATCATGGAGGCTTTTCATCGACTACCGTCAACTGAACAAGGCCATGATCAAGAATCAGTATCCCTTATCGAGAATTGATGATCTGTTCGATCAAATGAGGGGTGAAATGATGTTCTCCAAGATCGATTTGCAATCATTGTATCACCAGTTGTGGATTAAGGAGGATGATGTCCCTAAGACCATGTTTAAGATGATATTTGGACATTATGAGTTTACTTTTTTACCGTTTGGACTGACAAACGCCCTAGGGGTATTTATGAGTTTAATGAATGGGGTGTCCCGCGAATAATTGTACAGGTTCATCCAAGTGTTCATTGACGATATTTTGATTTACTCTCGTACGATGGAGGAGCATGACAAACACTTGCGCTTGGTACTGCAGTGTCTGCGAGAGCACAAATTGTATGGGAAATTGTCCAAATGATCTTTTTATCAATCGAGGATTCACTACTTAGGGCATGTCATCTCCAACGAAGGCATCATTGTGGATTCATCCAAGGTTGAGGCTATTATGGGATGGCCTGCATTGACGAATGTCATGGAAGTGCGTAGCTTTATGGGTTTAGCAGGATACTATCGATAGTTTGTCGAGGGATTTTCGAATATAGAAAATCCAATCACGGAATTGCAGAAGAAAAAAAAGAATTTTGTTTGGACCGAGAAATGCATGGAAGCATTTCGAAGGCTTAAAGAGTTGTTGACGACAACGCCGATACTAAAGGTCCTTGACATGGACGCGAACTTCTTGGTATGCACAGATGCATCCAAGGAAGGCTTAGGTAGAGTCTTGATGCAAGAAGGACGAGTAATCACTTACATTTCGAGGAAACTAAGAAGGCATGAGGAGAAATACGTGACGCACAATGTGGAGTTATTAGCCATCGTATATGCATTGAAGTTTTGGAGACACTACCTTATTGGACGAAAATTTGAACTAAAGACTGATCATTGTGGACTACAACACATTTTTACGCAAGGCAACCTGAACGTGCGACAACGATGTTGGTCAGAATTGTTTAGCGAGTATGAATTTGAGATTACTTACATAAAGGGAACAGTGAACCGAGTGGTGGATGCTTTGAGTCGGAGGTCACACATCTTTTTGGTGTTGCCTCTTCAGACGAATTTACGTGAAAAGATTCTAACTTTGCAGTATGACGACGACTGGTACAAAGAGGTCGAGGATTTTATCGGACAAAACACAATGATGGTACCACGATATGAGTGATTTTCATTTGATTGCGATGGCTTATTGAGGTTTAAAAGTCATATTTACGTACCGCAAAACGATGAGTTGAGGATGTTGATCCTGAGCGAGGCTCATAGAGAAGTTTACATGGCTCACCCGGGAGTCACAAAGATGAGGGAAGACCTTAAGACCTTTTTCTTTTGGAAGGGAATGAAGGCCGACATAGTCAACTATGTGGCCAGGTGTCTAGAATGTCAGCAAGTAAAGGCTGAACATAGACACCCAACAGGATTACTACAACCACATGCTATTTCGGAATCGAAATGGGAGGTTATTTCGATGGATTTTATTGTTGTATTTCCACTGACGGCAAGGAGACATGACTCGATTTTCATAGTAGTAGACACTCTGATGAAGAGTGCTCACTTTATTCCTATGCATACGATGTATCAGGCACCTGAAATAGCTAGAGTTTTCATCAGTGAGAATGTGAGGTTGCAAGGCGTGCCTAAGAAGATTATATCCGATTGAGGATCAGTGTTTACTGGATGATTTTGGATGACTTTCCAAGAGGCCTTGGGAACCCAACTTAACTTTAGTACTGCGTATCACCCAGAGACTGATGGACAGACCAAATGAATGAACCAAACCTTGGAGGACATGTTGTGCATGTATGTCATGGACCAACAAAAGCGTTGGGAGGAGTTCTTGCCTCTAGTGGAGTTTGCTTACAACAATAGTTACCAGAGCACCACTAAGATGGAGCCTTTCTAGTTTCTCTACGGGCGACCAGGTCGGATGCCCTTGAGTTGGGATTGGCTTGAGGATAGGGTCCTGGCGGGACAAGAAGTGATCCAAGAAATGGAAGAACAAATGAAAACCATAAGACAAAGGATTAAAGAAGCGCAAGATCGACAGAAGAGTTATGTTGATGCACACCGAGTCGACCGTTATTATGAGGTCGGAGATTGAGTCTTCTTGCGGGTTAAACCGCATAAGAGTTTGACCAAGTTTGGAAAGGGAGCTAAAATCTCTCCTAGGTTCGTGGGACCTTTCGAGATTGTGGAGAGAAAGGGGCCCATGACCTATCGACTAGCCTTGCCTGATTCCTTGAGGCGTATGCACGATATTTTTCATGTATCTATTTTGAGACATTATATTAGTGATCCTACACATGTGATTGACATGAGTTCCTTGCAGGTATCAGAGGAGGGAGTTCTCATGACTGATCTGGTCCGCATCTTAGATCACCGCATTCGACAACTACGACGTCGAACGGTAGATCAGGTCAAGGTCCAGTGGGACAATTATAGTCCGCACTCGGTGACTTGGGGGGACGCATATGATATGCACCAACAATTTCCATTTTTGTTTAATAGATAGACATATGATATTGTGATACACTTATTTTGACATTTATACCATGAAACTTCAGGACGAAGTTTAGACCAAGAGGGGGTGTATGTAACATCCCTCTTTGGTGCACTGAGAAAACTTATTCTTTGAGGACACTTGCTCACAAGTGATCCAGACTAGTAATATATTAAAACATTTGTTCTTGATTATGAGACGTTATGATAGTTGACCTGATGTTTACTGCATTGACATAGACAGGTGCTATTGACTCGGTTTTACTGAGTGTTCAGGGTTTTGGACCTTGAGGATGCAGAGGCATCGACGAAGCCCCTTGGACTTCGGATCGAGTCAGGGAGTGTGCTATTGGGGTTTGATTGTTTTACTGTGATTTTAGTACATTTGATTAGATGATATGATGTGGACATGTTCTGAAACGGTTGTTGATGATGCAGGCTGACGATAGCTTGCCGACCAGACTCACATATGGAGTAAAGGGGCCACACACACGACTACCAGAGAGGTTGAGGGAGAGGTGTGGACAACAACCCTTCCACTGCCTACTAGCACTCCTGCTGTGGCTCGAATTGTAGGTTAACGATTACCTATTTCGAGAGGATCCATGATGCCATGAGGGCAGACTGCGATAGTTGCTCAAAATGATTCTAAGGGGTGTGCAATAAGGCGGGGGCCTTATTCCTTAGAATCCCTTAGTCTCCCACAAGTTCACCTGGAGGAGTGTTGACTCTAGGGGTTATTGATGTCTACCAATCAGTCAAGAGGCGAGTGGCACCCTTGGAGCATGTGGTTCATCTTGAAGGGCACGTTGCATAAAAGAAACACAAGAGGCGAGTGGCACTATTGGAGCACGTAGTGCATCCTGAAGGGCACATTGCGCAAAGGAACAGATGAGGCAAGTGGCACCCTTGGAGCACCTAGTGCGTCCTGAAGGGCACGTCGCGTTGATGATGATAGAGGGAGGAACCTAGATGGCCCTAAGACAGACAACACTTTAAGAAATTAAAAAAAAACAACTTCCCTAAATAAATGTCATCCAATTCAGAATCTAAGTTCTAAGTCTAAAACTTCTCTAGGGGTGAAATTTTGTCTACCCTTAAGAAAATATACCTTATAAAAATAAAATAATAAAATTTACACTAAAAACCACTTAAGTAATAGTTGTGGACTTCATAAATTTTGGTGTAAAATGAAGAGAGTAAGAACTTAAATAAAATCTATGGATATCAAAGGTAAAGAAGAAATTAATTATTTAACTTGTGAAAGTTTAAAAGATATTAAATTAATAATAAAAGGAAAAGAGGGTAAATTGCGCAACTTCCATTTTGGCTCTAATAAAAAGGGGAAAGAAGGAAATATAAAATTTAGGAAACTAGGGAATGGAGGTAACATAATAAGGGAAAGAGGGGAACTTATGGGAAAAAGTGAGGTCAACTTAGTAAATAATCTGCAATTAAGAACCTTCTAAATTGAACTAAATTAGCAACTTCATTTTAGGGAAAGTATTAAAAACCTATAAGGGAATCTAGGGACACCTAGGAGTAAAAATAGGAGTAACTCTAGGTGGGTGAGAAAAATAAGACATTTTAATAAATTAAAGAAAATAGTTAATGGAGAAACGTGGGGGATGGTTGACACTTGTACGGAGGAGAGTTTTTAGAAGATCTTTAATAAAACTTAAATTAAATGATATTGAGGGAAAGAATGGGAGTTCTAAAATTCTATAAAAGAGAGAGAAGAGAAGGAAGAAGGGGATAGGCTATTAGCGTAACGTTACGCTTCCAGATTTGTGACTTGATTGATTACTTGTGGGGAGTTGGGATTTCCCATCTTGGATAGGAGTGGTAGCTTGACCTTGCAAGGCGAGCTGGGAGCTAGATGTACCATCTGGATAGTGTGTGGCCCCTTTGTGGCTCGAGGGGCTAAGGGGGAAGCAGAGTACCCCTAGCGTTGGCTGGGAGGTACCAGTCTAGTCTCGACGGTCGGCAAGCGAGAGTTACATGGAGGACGCAGAAGACACTTGGAGCAGACGAACATGCAAAGGTATGCTTTTTCAGTTGAATGATAGAAGGGTGTAGGAGTTATGATTATGATCTTGTTAAATTGAATGGTTTTAATACTTCGACAAATATAATTGAGTATCATATTTAAAATGATTAACTCTATTGTGTAATTCGGTAATGGATAAAAGAGAAAAATGTTTGTGACTTCGACCATCGCGATAGGTGATCGCTGTAAAATTTTGACCCTGATTTTGTTTAATAAGGGAGAACCTAGCTTTGCACTCCTCTTATAGTCCTCTTGCGATTTTCTTGGCTTTCTTGTTCAACGCTACTTTCCATTATTTCACCTCTTGTGCAAGGCGATTTTACAGTTCTGATATTGTGCATTTTATAAATTCTTATGCCCCACCACCTTAGTACCTCTGCGATTTCTGAGGTAGTGATTTTACATTTCTGCGATTTTTACATCTCTGTGATTTTACATTTCTGTATTCCAGGAGTCAACCTTTAACGATCGTGTAGAGTTGAGTTCCCTTTTTCAGAGCGAATCCTTGTACTTGTGATTAAATATTTGGACGAACTCTTCACTGGGCGAATCCTGGGGGCGATTTTATATACCTGGGCTCATTGCCGGATTATTGCACCTCACGACTGGGTTCATGGATGACCTTCTCCCCGTGGATTGTATTCCCTCCCCCCTACAAACAATATACCTTCATATCTCTATAACGGTGGCTTACACCTTCCACTCCGCGATTCGTGCAAATGGTTGTCTACACCCTTTCTCTACCAATTGATGTTCGGTAACGGTGGTGTAGTATTTTCCTTCACAGCAAATCTTCAGATTTTACTTGGAGCGTTTCCACCAAGACAACAAATTTTCAAAGATTAAATCCACAGACCTACGGTTCTTCTGACCATGAACTTTGACTTTCACAATAATTATGAGGATTCGAATTGAGACCTTCGACTTAACTCGAAAGCCGAGATGCGCGGATGCTATTCTTGTTGCAAACGTTCTGCCAATCGTTGGCGAGGTTTATCTGGATTTTTGAAACCCTCTGCGTTTTATTGAACTCAGATTGAGAAAAATTTTAACTCGATAATTTGATAAAAACAATCTAACTCAGTTTGTGTTTATCCTTAGGTTAAGTTTCTATTAATTCAACCCCTGTAATTTGAGTTTCCAGAATGGAACACCCATTGGTAAAAAATTTACGAGTTGGACAAACGTAATGGTTAATGTGCCAACGGGTTTAATTACTTCTAAATTTCTAGCGAATTGTTGAATGTTGTGAGTCACCCTTGATTCCACCTCTTCTTGCTTGAATTCTCCCAACTCAGGGTTGAGACCCTTTTAAGACTTTCTCTCTCTGTTTATTAATTTGTTGTGAAATTTCTGACGCTGTTAGTCGCGCTCGAATTCGCCTTCTGTGTTGTTTCTATCCTCATATTCACACTTGGTCTAGAATAAGTCTGCCCTTGATGATGGAATGGATCCAATCCTTTAGTTTATCATTTCCTTTAAGTATGTAAGCAATACTTCCACCTCAAGAGATTCCTAAACATCGCATACCTCTGAATAAGGATTCTTATTTGCATGACACCAATTCGTTATTATTTCCTGAAAATTTCGAATTTAAAATAACCCTTACCTATGGATATGTCAGTTGGTATTGAGAGACTTTTACATATTTCTTGACCTGTTAAACTTCTTTAATTATTGAATAAAGGAAAATAGCTTAACTTATTTAATTTCTTTTATAATTGATTTCCCTTAGTTCCTATTAAGAATATGCAAGGTAGCTATGAAGTCCTTACACCTTGTATATTATGATATGATCTCTTGATAGTAATTTGGACCTTTAAGTTAGCATTTGACTACTTGTATATAGTTAAAAAAGTTTGGGTCTTCCTTATTTCCTTTTAATGGATTTGCAAGTTTCTTTACTTTATTGTATGGCTCCTTCTTAATTCTTTAAATGGAATTATAAGTCGAAAATTGAGTTCTTAAATTGTTTTTTTTTAAATAAGATTCAACCTTCTTTAAAATCCTTATATAGATATGTAAGTTAGCATGTAATTTATCTTAATTAATTCTTGATTTTGGATTGATCATCTTATAGTTCTTTTAAATGGATAGTAAGATAACTTGGGATCTTTCCTTATTTTTGTTTATGATTAACTCCTTGTACCTTATAAATGGACGGTAAGGACGCATTGAAATCTTATATACTACTTAAAGGATTGAGATCACCTTATGGCACCTTGTAATAGGTGATGTAATTTAGTATTGAAGTCTCATGTATATTGTAAATAGGTGTTGATAGTTTAATTATTTTAATTGATGTATAAAGCAACTTATACTTTCTTTAATCGTTCATTAAGTTCATCTTTTATAATTACCTTGAGAGAAATGGATATGTTAAGTGGTGTCGAATTCTTAATTTGTCATTTAAGTGAGATAATTCATTTCCTTATGATACTTAGTGAGCTGCATAGGAGTTGTACTTATTTCATGAGATGAACCATTGATATGTGATGCTTGACCGGAATGAACTTGATCATTAACCAGTTGCTAATCATGATTAGAATAGATCATATCAATTCAAGGGTTGTAGTATGCTCTTGTGTTTCTTGTAATTCTTCATGTATTATTCTCTTGCTAAATTATATTTAAATATGGTGTAGTGGATTGATTAATCATAGCAAATTATTTTTTGGCATCATGATAGGTATGAAGAACATGTGTTTAGTCACTTCATCTAGAAATGTTAGCTATAGTTGAATAAATGAATGATTAATTCTGCACCTTGAAGTAAAGTAGTTGACTACCCTTGCTTCTTGATTTAAATAAGGTTGTTTTCATTTCGCTCACACTTATGTCGTATCTTGATGGATTTCATAATCAAACTCTTTTGCACCGTGGAATTCTTATAATGTGTGTTGATTCATAGAACCTTATCGCCCAACGATCATCCTTGTTGTTTGTTGATTTAGTATATTTAGTTTGGTCTGGATTGTGTCGGGCGGGATGTAGACACCTCCATGTTCCTCAAAACAATTTCTAGCCCTGACACCTTAAATGGTTAAAATCGATGGGAACCTGGGCTTGAGCGTTGCTTATGTGTCTTGGAGGTCCTAACCATTGCAGGGTAGGACGGGTGGGTAGTCAGTCTTTTTATTTTTTTGGTTGATTTTTGTTCTTTACTGACAGATGTTGATGTGCGTCTTAGATATTTATGTTGATATCGCAATTGTATGTGTCATGATTCGTCATCATATGGCGGCACATAGTATAATTTCTTGTTACCCTTGTACACATGCACACACCAAAAAATAAAATAAAATTTGCATTTGTTATAAGAGGTTGTCGTCATAGCAAGGAGGTTGTTACAATTGTTATCATATAATACCATATACTCATTTTCATATTGGTTCAATATCATCTATTTATATATTTAAGCTTTATCCTAGATATACTGCCAGTGCCTTATGTTATGTGTACTTAATTGCACACCATCTCTTTCTCTAACTCACACATTAGCCTTATATATTATTATAACATAGACATTGTATACATTTAAGATATTTATGCAAATTATTTGCTATCGCCTAAGCTTACTTCATAACTCTTATAGATAAATTATTACCATGTTACATAATCCAACATATATGACTCACATTTACCATTTTTATTACACTACCATGCTACTATTACTTACATATCACTCTTACTTTTATTCTATTCATCATACTATTTATTTTTTATAATATTAATTGTATTCTACTTTATAACATGTGCATTTATATCAATGTATATATATCATATTTGTTTCATATATTTTTTTCTATTTATTTACTTTCATTACCACTATTATATATCTTGTGTGGTGATATGACATTACAATTTACAATAATGAATTGTTATAATATATTATTTTTTAAGAAAAAACTTATATCAAAATCTTCATTTACAATGTTTATTCAAACTTGTGTACTATTTACATATTGTTTCTATCTATATAATTTGTATATGTACAATTACATTCCTCTTTGCACTAAACATGTATAGTCTCTTATTCTCATATTTATTTTTCAATTTACTTATTATTTATTTATAGAATATTATAATTGTAGATTATTGTAATTATCATTATTATTAATTTATACTTTATTATTTTTATCTAAGTCTATCATTTACCCTCTATAATACTTTACACACTATATATATTATATCATATTTCGTTATTCTATATATAACTCAAACTTATATATTAATATATTCAATATACCTTACTCATATGCACCAATTATTTCTCTAGTTTTTTTTTTTT
>ML776868.1:879671-902725 GCA_009831015.1 Picea engelmannii
TATATATATATATTCATCAAATACCTTATCATATGTGTTTACATATTCATTACATACATTATCATATGTTAAATGTTTATACTACTTTTATCTCTACCACATGCCACCCATTACTATAGTCTTATACACATATATACATTCTTATTATTTTACCTTTACTATATATTATATAATTTTATCATTCATAAATTTCTTCTAAACTATCTTATTATTTTATCATTCATATATATTTTTTTCTATGATATCTTTTTATTCTTATTAATTATTTTTATTTTATCTTTTATTAATATTGCTACTATTTATGTATCATTTATTCTTCTAAACTATCTTATTATTTGATCATTCATATATATTTTTTTCTATGATTATTTTTTTTCTTATTAATTGTTTTTATTTTATCTTTTATTAATGTTGCTACTATTTATGTATCATTTATTTTATGTCACTCATCAAATTACCATTCTCATATAACAATAATACCTTTTAATTTTTATGTTTTCATTTAATCTGAACTTATGTATGTACGTGAAGTGACCTTTATATATATATGATAATAGCAATACAACAATTATAACATAGAAGATAAAGTATAATTAACAAACACGATGGAAAAAAATAGGATTAAATTTGATTATGTAATCATATTGGAATTTTGTTTATATAGTGGTGAGAAAAGAAATATTTTGGGCTCCACTTATGCTAACATGGCACTTATAAGTAATTGGGTAGAATTTTTTTTTTGTTGTTGTTAAAATTCTCACTCTTTTACCGATATATATTATATAATTAATTTTCATTTCACCTCAGAAAGCTATAGAAACTAGAGTGACCATCATTAATATCGTGAACTTCCCTCTATATATAAACTTATCTCTGTATATAGATGTATGATGATAGATATATAACTGTTATAACATAGAAGATAAAGTATAATTAACAAACACGAGAAGAAAAAGTAGGATTAAATTTTATTATGTAATCCTATTGGAATCATAGTGGTGAGCATTTATAAGTAATTGGGTAGAGTTATGTTTTTGGTTGAAACTCTTACTCTTTTATCAATATATATTATATTATTATTTTCCATTTTACTTAATAAAATTAATCAGAGTGACTATGATTAAGATATTGTTTTAATAGTATTAAAATTTATATATATAGTTTCAGTTTTCTAAGACTTTATATATATTTTTCAAGATCTCTTTGTTTTCCAAATATTTATGTATATATGTCCATCCTTATTAATTATTGATTTATCATTTCTAGAATATATATCCTATAGAGAATCGGAAATCTACATTTAGCTTTTCCAACTAACAAAATAGTTTTTTAGTTACAATATATGTTGTAAATGAAAAATAATTATAATAAATAATTAATCTTTAGATTAAAATAAAAATTCTAAAATAATATTTTAAAAAGATTAATCAGATTTTTTTTTACAAAATGAAAATTTGATATTTTAATAATATATAATGAAAAAATTAACAAAATCAATAAAAATGATATAATTTTATTTTGAAATTATTATTATTATTATTATTTACTAATAAGAATCATTTATTTTTTACAAAATAAAAATTTGATATTTTAATAATATATAATGAAAGAATTAAAAAAAACAATAAAAATGACATAAATCTTTTTTGGAATTATTATTATTATTATTATTATTATTACTAATATATTGGATTAGAGCACCTTTAACGCATCTAATTAACCATTAGAATTATAATGTTCATATGGGCATGTTTTTATTTGTATATTTACTTATTCTACACAATTTACAGTGAGGTAGTTCAGTGAAAAAAAAAATTATTCTATACAACACATAAAAAAATGGTTCTATTGGTAACGATAATTCTAGATGTTTCTGGTAAGTCATTACTTCTCATGTAATATATTAAATATGGAATTTAAATATATAAAATATAGAATTTAATTGATATAAAATAATGAAGTTATTATTCCTTTTATATATATAAAATAGGTGAAATCATGAAGATGGGTAATACTTTTGCTTGTTTTATGAGAAAAAAAACTGTTTTTTCACAATTTCTTCAACTTACGACATACAAAAGTATTTTTTTTATTTATAATTTCACTTTATAGTAAATAATATAAGATGTGAAGAATTTTGTTAGCTTTCCAATGACTATTTTTCAATTTTTTTTTTATCAAGATTTGATATGTCAATTTGACAATTGTTTAACAATATGTTCCTTAAACATGAAATGAATGATAATGAGTTATTTTTTCCAACAACAATGTATCTATTATTAAACTTATGTTGTTAAGAAATGAAATAAATTGCAACAATCTACAGAGACTTTATTTTATTATGGCTATCATTTTGAATCTAACGATGAATATTATAATTTCTAGAATTTTTTTAAGTTGACCAAGCTAGTTGAATTGCATATTTTACACACATGTTTTTCTACACCTTGTATCTATTTTAATTTTTACTTAAAAGTAAAATCTAAATATACCCTTTTGAAAAGAACAGTTTAAGGATTATGAATATAATTTTTCCTAAAATTTTGACTTTATATTTTTAGAGATATCGATATTTCATTTCACCGAATCATAATGTCTTCTAAAAACATTATGCAGTGATTTTTTTTAAAAATTAAACAAAATTAGATAAAAATAATGAAAATGAAAACAAATTATAGGAATTAAAAGTAGATTCAATTTTGGAAATGCTGGTGTCATTTTCGAAACCAAATTCTCAATATTTGTAGGAGTCTGCAACCTTCGAAGTTCAGGTAAGCTTGGGGCAATTCTATGGTTTTTGTTTTCAGTCCCAATTTCATCTTTTCATCCAAACTATTTTTTCAGCCGAAATAATATTTTTTCGGTCGAAAGACTAATTTTAACGGAAATTGTCAAAAGATAATGATCTTCAAGGTTTTCGGCCAAAAAAACCTTCTTTCGGCCGAAAGCATGTCGAGCGAATTTCGTTGGTTGGAAAAAATGAAAAGACACATCGTATCGTTTCATTTCACGACAAATCGTATAAATGCACTTTTGACAGAGCACATTTAACACAATTCATCAGATGAACGAATACATATGAGCTCAAGGATAGGGATTTCAATGCATTTCTATTACTGATTGCAGCTGTGTTCTTTTCTTTCTTTATTTCTTCCCTCTGTTCCATAGGCTTAATCGGAGGATCGATATCGATACATGATGGTTTTCTAGAGATCCTAAACAAAGTTTTGAATCATCTTTTTGGTTTTTGTTGAATAAGTTAATTGATGTTTGTTCAAGTTTTTATTGGAATAACAATTTATATGTTGAAAGATAAATGTTGAGCATTTTTTCAAGGTGAAGTCTTTGTTGAACATATCTTTTATAGATAACTATAAATTCATGGGAAACAAAAGTTTGTGCAATAGAAAATTTGATCGCACTCCAGATGGTACTCGTCAAAACGAACAAAAGAAAGAACATTATTGGAGAAATAAACGAGAATGTGCAAATATTTAAGAAAGAAACGATGATAATGTAAATAGATATTTTCAACAAGAAGAAGCTCAATCAGGTATGCATGCACATATGATGATTGAGCCCACGACACACATTGTGACTCTATTCATAAAGTATAGAATTCAACTTTAAAATATTGTAAATAATATAATTGATTGTAATTACAATTTGATGTTTTTCAAAAAACATAAATAGATTTTTCTCATAATGTCGATTAAGGCATTGAAACCAAAATTGAAGCAGATGACGTTGAAACCAAAATTGAAGTAGAAGACGAATCACCTATAGCTATGTACATAAATTTAGATAATACAAGATGAACACTCAAGTATATATAGTTTAGTGAATTTGTATTTTGGTTAAATGTTTTTTAATATAAACTTTAAATTGAAATATGCAGGACAATCTAACAACATTGATGATGAAATATTAGAAAATGTTGATACTGACAAATTTGGGAAGAAAAAAGATAAGCATTATATAAGATATCGAACTAAGAATATGTATAATTTTTTTCAAAGATGAATCAGTAACAATACAAGCTCAAATTTTACTTTGTCTAATGAAGTTAAGAAAGTTAAAAGAAGCTACATCATTATTGGGTATTCAAAAGTCGACAAATGATACAAAGGTGAAACAAAATTTCTTTGACAATATAACTAGTGTATTATGTAACATCCCGCTCTGGCGCACTGAGAAAACTTATTCTTTGAGGACACTTGCTCGCAAGTGATCTGGACTTTTATGATGTTAAAACATTCATCCTTGATTATGATGCGGTATGATAGATGACATGATGTTTTATTGCTTTGACGTAGACAGGTGCTTTTGACTCAGTTTTATTGAGTGTGCAGGGTTTTGGACCTTGAGGATGCAGAGGCATTGGTGGAACCCCCTTGGACTCCGGATTGAGTCAGGGAGTGTGCTATTTGGGTTGATTTATTTACTGTGATATTTCATTGATTTGATGATATGATGTTGACATGTTCTGACACGATTGTTGATGATGCAGGCTGACGATAGCTTGCCGACCAGACTCACATATGGAGTAAAGGGGCCACACACAATTTCCAGAGAGGTTGAGGGAGATGTGTGGACAACAACCCTGCCACAACCTACTAGCACTTCCGCCGTAGCTCAAACTGTAGGTTAACGATTACCTAGTTCGAGAGAATCCACGATGCCGTGAGGGAAGACTGCGACAGTCGCTCAAGATGATTCTAAGGGGTGCACAATAAGGCGGGGGCCTTATTCCTTAGATCCCTTAGTCTCCCATAGGTTCACCTGGTAGAGTGTTGACTCCAGGGGTTATAGATGTCTACAAATCAGTCAAGTTGGCGAGTGGCACCCTTGGAGCACGTGGTGCATCCTGAAGGGCACGTCGCATGAAAGAAACACAAGTTGGCGAGTGGAACCCTTGGAGCATGTGGTGCATCCTGAAGGGTACATCACGCAAAAGAAACAACTGAGGCGAGTGACACCCTTGGAGCACGTGGTGCGTCCTGAAGGGCATGTCGCGTTGATGATATGAAGAAACAAACCTAGATGGCCCTAAGACATTAACGCCTTAAGAAATCCTTAAAAAAATTCCCTAACCAAGTGTCGCCCAGTTTAGAATCTAAGTCCTAAGTCTAAAACTTTTCTAGGGTAAAAATTTAGTCTAACCTTAAGAAAAAGACCCTAGAATAAAAATAAAAATTCAAACAAAAACCCACTTAAGTAATAGTTAGGTCTTCATAAAATTCTCGGGGTAAATTAAGAGAGTAAGAATTTAATTAAAAATAATGGATTTAAAAATTTCAAAGAAGAAATTATTCATTAATTTGTGGAAGCACAAAGATATTAAATTAATAAAAAAAGGGGAAGGATTTAGTAACGCAACTGCCATTTTGGGCTTTAATAAAAAGGGGAAAGAAGGGAATAATATGATTTAGGAAACTAAGTAATGGAGGAAACTTAATAAAGGAAAGATGGGAACTTAAGGTAAAAAGAACGGTCAACATAGAAAGGAATCTGCAATTAAGAACCTGCTAATCTGAGCTAATTTAGTAACATCTTTTTTTAGGAAAGTATTTAAAACATGTAAGGGTATCTAGGAACACCTAGGAGTAAATTTAGGAGCGAATCTAGGTGGGTGAGGGATATGAGACAATTAATAAATTTAAAGAAAATATTTATTAGAGAAAAGAGGGGGATGGACGACACTTGTGCGATGAAGAATATTTAGAATATTTTATTGAAACTTAATTTAAAATGTGAATTAGGAGAGTTGGTGGGTCTCAAAAATCTATAAAATAAAAGGGAGATGAGGAAGAAAGGGATCGGTTGTTAGCGTAATGTTACGCTGTCGAATTGTGACTTGACTGATTGCTTGTGAGGAGTTGAGATTTTTTGGCTCGAATAGGAGTGGTAGCTCGGCCTTGCGAGGTGATCTGGGAAGCTAGGCATACCATCTAGAAAGTGTGTGGCCCCTTTGTATCTCGGGGGGCTAAGGGGGAAGCAGAGTACCCCTAGCGATTGGCTGGGAGGTACCGGTGAGATCTCGATGGTCGGCGAGCGGGAGCGGCACGGAGCACGCGGCGAATTTCGGAGCAGGCGAACCGGCAAAGGTACGCCCCATCGGTTGAATGATAATTTGTGTAGGATGTATAACTTAGACCTATATGTGTATTATTGAGGTTGTAATTGTTTTGTGCCTGAAAATTCTTACGGCATAAATTTTTGTGTCAATTTTTCATATTAATTTCATTTAGATATCCGGAGAACTATTGAAATTTAGGACAGAGGAACCCTACAAACTACACCCTTTTGATTAGGGAATTTAACTTCTCTGTTTTAGGGTTCAAATTTTATGTGCGCACTTTTTTTTCCCTCCTAGCGCACCTTGCTCATGATGAATTGTTGTGTATAAAAACCTTGATTGATCCACCTGAACCTTGCTGACTGCTAATTGCTTATACGACTTTGAATCATTTACTTGTTGATCCTATATATAAATGATCATTCCCAGGTTAGCATGCATGAATCCAAGCTAAAAATGGAATTATGCTATTTTAAGAGAATCTGTGTTGAAATGTGGTTTTTGGTTTTAATAAATTTCAGGTTAAGGTGGGTTTACGCTAAATTGTTTTCATTACATTTACTTTGCTAGATCCTTCTCATCTTGAATAGATTTAGATTTACAGGTAGCATAGATAGATTCAAACTCGTTGTTGTTTACACTGACTTTGATTGATCTTGCTCATGCTTAAATGATTCAGAAGATATGCTAAATCAGTGGATCTTGGATATCTGTCAAAATAGTTGTTGCTAGTTATTCTAATTATGTCTACAGATCACTGGAAGGGAATCAAACTAATGCAATATGTGTGTTCTATGGTCAAATAATTAAGTAACCAGGCATCAACGGTCCTTCCCTTACATCGCTGGTCTTTGATTGAAGCGTTGCACATTAATTTGAATTGGTGTAAATGTCAAGAGGCAAGTTTAATTACACCTTGGGTATTTGTCAATTGTTTCGATTACCACTGTAATTAATTCCTCATCTACAACACTATTTCCATAAACTTTGAGTCATCGGCTACACCCATAAATCAATTCCCCACTCAGTTGAGCCATTGGCTGAGTAATCATACCTACATCCATAAGTCACATGATTTATTAATTGCTTGGTTTAGCGCTCTCATATTCCCAACGTTTTCATCCATTCGTTTGGTGTGTTGTGTTAATTCACTGTTACAGCCATGGTTCGGGCCATTATCCATTGCATTCATGGAGAGTAACGCGTCCAAGGCGTCTCCAACCCTGGGTGTTTACCCATTCAAAGGAAGTCATTTATATTTAGAGGTGGCTAGTATTTACGACCATAGCCAATTCTTTTTAGTGCCTTACTATTTGTCAACCATAGCGATTCACACAAATGCATGTTCATTGGTGAATCTTGTTGTCTAAACGATTCCAAGCAATCCACCTTCAACTATGTAAGTTCATACAACATTGGGATTAACCATTTAATCTCTTCAGAGGTTGTTCCTTTGCTGGCAATTGAAGCAGAGTTCACTTAATAGAATTCTGAATAGGAAGAGTTATTATTTTCTGGAAAATGTATATGTATACATGTCTCCATTGAGTAGAGGAATGATTGTACGAAGTACTATGACTGTACATTTGAAAAGAACAGAGTGTTGAGTCCCTCGCCTTCGCTTTGGTTGCTTGGAGGATCTACCATTGTCTCTCCTTCCTAAGAACAGTATTGCCCTCTGATAGAAACTCGCTAGCGCAATTATTGCCTAACCTATGAGAGGAAGCATGGTGACCTTAAGATAACAATAATTTAGCAAACTTGCAGTAAACAAGTGGCGTTGACTGTGCGTTAGCCGTGCCCTAGGCAGTTGTGCGAGCGGTGCGTTTAAACCTTCCAAATAAAGTGCATGCCTGGACTGTATCCTTCGTTTTTGAAGAGTAAAAACAATAGACTCTCCATCAGATAGAAAGAAAAACATTCTGTTACCTTCTCGAAAATTATGATTATTCGGTTACATTCTGTAGTTAATAATATTATTTATTGATGCCGGAATGATGATGAGTTGTACGTAATTAGGGGTCTATGATTTAATTATGTAATCTTGGAATTTTAATTAGATATCGTTAAATGGTAATGAAACTATTAATTTGATTAGTATAGTTAGTGTCATTACCATGGTGTTTTCATTTTTGGAAAAGATATTGTAGTTTTATTATGAAATAGTTAGTTAAATTGCAAAGTCTTTATATTATAAATGTAACGATGCTAGATTTTATGGTGATTTCATTATAGTTTATTTATTGATACCAACATATAAGATGTAATGTGGATGTTATCTTATTGCAAGGTTCTTGCAATAGGAAGATTGCTAAGCTAGTATTGATAACTTATGAGTGCGAGCTCCTCATGGTTTATTTGCAATGATGATTTTTTTTATTTGAATTTTATGGTGGAAACTATAAAATACGTGTAATTGTAATTTATTGCAAGGTTTTAGTAATAAAAGAGTAACACGGTTATCATGTATTGCAGAGGACATTGTAATTTTATGGTTTTTCGACAATAAATAAAATGCAGGTAATTGTACTTTATAGCAAGATTTTCGTAAGATAAAATGTAAATGGATATCATGTATGGTAAGGATTATTGTAGTTGTGGTTATTAGATAACTGCGTTGACTGCGATTGATGGTTGTGTCTTTATCCTTGTGATGGCTAGCGCACCCTCGGGCACGCTGCTCACACAGGACCCTCTTCTTCTTTTTAGCCCCGAAGAACTAAAACGTCCTTCTATCTCCTTCTCGGGAGATATCTACCCACAGATTTCTTCGCTCGACTCCCCTCCTTCTATTTATCCAGGAAATCGAAACTCGCGGCCTCACGAGTTCAAAGTTGAATTCTAGGCTCTCGAATCCCCGAGACCAGAGATGTCGGTCAATCACTAACTTTCCTTACTCCGTTATCGAAACTTCGCCCCTATCGCGACTTCGCAACTCACAACTCCCAACATTGTGATCTTCACCCTTCGAGTCCCGAGGCGCTGAAATGTCGATACTCACCCGTCACGCTTTCATGACTTCGCGTCCTCACTACTCGCGGGTTTAAATAACTTCCCCGTCGACTTCCGAGGTTCGAGACATCGAACCCCCGATATCGCCTCCTCGCTTACTCGCAACTCGTGAGATCAATTTATTTTTATTTGAATTCCCGAGGGCCAAGGTGCGAGATGCCGATACTACGCCACTTGTCCTCCACTCGCCGCACTGCTAGGGCCCACACTGCTTCCGTAGCTGTCGGGACCTCACTTCTCGCGACTTTGGATGCCCAACACTTGGGCTTTCACCCTACGAACTCCCGAGTTCGTGAGATCTCTTGATCTCTCGCCACCTGTCCTCCTCAGATGAACGACCATGATCTTCTCGCCGCCTCGCCGCTTCGCATCCTCATGCCTCACGATTTTTACTCCACAACTTTTGGGGCTTCAACTCCCGAGTTCGTGAGACACGATATCTCGGGTAGATCTAACGGCTCCTGTGACTTCGATCGACGACTCTACCTCTCCTGAGCCTCGTCTATTTGGACCTTCGCTCCGTAACTTCCCTGCAACTCTACGAGATCTGACGGTCCTCGAAACTCGCGGAATATCCTTGGAGATTTTTGATCGTCCATTCCTTCCTTATGCAAATCTACGAAATGAACAAAGCACTTCTCCCCACCAAGACTTACTCACCTGCGCACGAACTTTCAACACTTGCTCGAATGCTTCAAGGCCAACCTCTCTGGGAAATCCTTCGACTGATTCAAAGACCTACTTCTTTTGGGTTTGTTCTCGACTTCTTAAGTCCTTTTGAGAACTTCTTGTGCGCATCCCTTGTGGAAAATCTTCAACAACTTCTAATTGTTGAAGTCTTCTGACCCTGCGCACTCCTGCAACAGCAGTCTTTCGATACTTTGCTCAGAATCGTAACTCTGAGACTTAGTTTGGCCTGCGCACTCCTTGCATGACACTATGCTTAACTTTTACCTTCGAAGAATTGAGAACAAAAGTTTCCTCTAAGTGAACCCTTCTGTCAACGCACTCCTTGCGGACAAATTCGACTGCACTCCTTGCAGGAATTTTCTGGTTCAAATTAGAGAAACAATTGAAACTAATTTCTTCCTCCTTTCTGACCTCAATTCAACCATGAAATCACATACACAACATATAAAAGCAAATGTATGATAGGAAGCAACCACTCATGAGCATAACATCACCACACAGAGAATAGACACATAGCCATGGATTTGAATGAAAGCTTTCTTCTATTAATTTAATATATGTACATGGATGTTCTCTACACAGTTCTCTGCTTGCTCTTGCTCTCCTAAATGCTGGCTGCTTATGCTACAATGATACAATGAGGGTGTCTATATCCATTTTCCATCTCGAACTCTAAACTATCAAATCTACAATTAAAATCTATCTACCAGCATTAACTAAAGTAAATGTCGTCTATCTACCTAAGGACGAGAGCTTAAAGGCTCAAGGTCCATTACAATACAAGTGCGTCGTCTCTTAAATGGATCATTTAAGATTATGCAACAATTCCAAAAGTATTTTCAAAAATGTGTGCTGGCTTGTCCAGCTCTCTTTCGCTTGATGTGTTGGCTCGCTTGATTGTGGTGGCGATGCTCCTGCATCATACTCCCTGGATTGAAAAATTTCATGGGCTCCTGTCCATGAGCTCCTGTCCATGAGCTCCTGCACGGTCTATCCATTCTTTTGTATCTCTGCTTCGTTTTCCCAGCTGGCATCTTCCACTGGGTGGTTCTTCCATTTGACCAGGTACTCAAAGTATTGTTTCCTCTTGGTCTTCTTACGCACTCTTTTGTCTAGTATGCATTCCATTTGTGGATTTTCTGTAGTCAGCATCTGCTTCTTCCAATGGACTTCTGGGTCCTCAGTTCCAGCCTCTACTTGTCCAGCCTTGTATGGGTATAAATCTGAAACATTAAATATCGTAGATATCCCGATGCCATCCAGCAACTCAATCTCATAAGCGTTCTCTCCAAATTTCTTCAGGACCTTGCATGGCCCGATTTTCTTCATTTTCAGCTTGTTGTATGTTCCTCTTGGGAACCTTTCTTTCCTCAGATGTGCCAGAACTAAATCACCAACTTCAAATTGAAGTTGTCTCCGATGCTGATCTGCTCTGCGCTTGTACTCTTGATTTGAATCAATCAATCGTTGCTTCACTCTGCTGTGAAGTTCTTTCATCGCCTCAGCAAACTCCTCTGCACTAGCGTTGCTAGTAGCAGTCTGTCCTGACTCTCTGAGCTCAGAAAATCCTCTCGGTTGTGTCCCATACACAATCTGAAATGGACTCTTTCCTGTGCTCCTGTTCACAGAGTCATTGTAAGAAAATTCTGCCTGTGGCAATATGTTGTCCCAGCTGTTGTGGTGCTCTGTCACCAGGCTTCTTAACAAATCTCCCAAACTCATGTTGAACGCCTCTGTCTGCCCATCCATATGAGGATGGTAAGCTGAACTAAACGCCAAGTTAGTTCCTAGATTCTTCCATAAGGTTCTCCAAAAATGCCCTATGAATTTAGTTTCCCTGTCTGAAACTATACTTTTCGACAATCCATGGAGTCGAATGACCTCCTTAAAGAACAATTTTGCGATGTGTGTCGCATCGCTGGTCTTCTGGGATGGAATAAAATGTGCCATCTTTGAAAACCTGTCCACCACCACAAATATGGAATCAACACCTTTTTGTGTCCTCGGCAAGCCCAATACAAAATCCATGCTTATCGCTTCCCATGGTCTTTCTGGTATGGGTAATGGCTGATAAAGACCTGCATTATGTTTTCTTCCTTTTGAATGCTGGAAAATCCTGCATCTGTCAAAAAATCGCTTGACCTATGCTCGCATGCCTGGCTAAAAATATGACTCATTCAGCTTCGCAAATGTCTTGTCTTGGCCAAAGTGTCCTGCCAATCCACCACTGTGTTTTTCTTTCAACAAGTTCTCCCTCATGGAGCAATTCAGAATACACAGTTGATTGCCTCTGAACAACAATCCCTCCTGGATCATATAATCTATCCAAGGGATCCTATCTCTGAGAACTGGATTCTCAGCTGCCTCATATGCCTCTGCAAAATCTGCGTCACCTGCATACATGTCCTTCAGATTTTCAAAACCCAACATTTTGACTCGGAACTCCTACAACAACAAAAATTTCCTGATTAAAGCATCAACCACTTTGTTAGTAGTTCCTGAAATGTGTTTAATCACAAACGTGGAATTATGCATGTATTCTACCCATTTTGCATGCTTCTGATTCAACTTCTCCTGTTGACTTACAAACTGCAATGCATGATTATCACTGTACAATACAAATTCTTTCGGGATCAAGTAATGCCTCCACTTCTTCAATGCCTGTATGATAGCATAATTTTTTTTATCATACGTGGAGTATTTCAGTTTTGCTTCATCCAGCTTCTCACTGAAATATGCAACTGGTCTGTCCTTCTGACTCAAGACCGCTCCTATGGCATATCCGCTTGAATCACATTTCACCTGAAATGTCTTCTGGAAGTCTGACAACACCAAAATTGGTTTCTTTGTGATCTTCCGCTTCAACAGATTGAAGCTTTTCTCAGCCTCGTCTGTTTAATGAAAAGACTTATGTCGCTTGTTCACCGTGTCCATCATCGCTGTGCTAATTCCACTGAAATTTCTGATGAATTTTCGGTAGAAACTAGCCAAACCATGAAAACTTATCACCTCGAAAATATTTCTTGGTGATGGCCAATTCTTGATCACTTCCCCCTTCTTTGGATCCATCCTCAATTCATTCGCCGATATGACAAATCCCAGATAGATGAGCTCTATCTTCATAAACGAGGACTTCTTCATATTTATCAACAACTTCTCCTGCTGTAGCTTCTTCATCACAATGGCCAAATGCTTCAGATGTTCTGCTCTTGTTTTGCTGAATATCAATATGTCATCTAGATAAACAATGACAAACTTACCAATGAATTCTTTCAGCACTTCATTCATCAGCCTCATGAATGTACTCGGTGCATTCGTCAAACCAAACGGCATGACTATCCATTCATACAACCCTTCGTTTGTCTTGAATGTTGTCTTCCATTCATCACCTTCCCTCATGCGAATCTAGTGATATCCGCTCTTCAGATCAATCTTTGAAAAATAATTTGCCCCACTCAGGCAATCCATCAAATCATCCATTCTCAGCAATGGAAACCTGTATCTAATGGTTATTTTATTAATCTCCCTTGAATCGGTGCACATCCTCCAACCTCTGTCTTTCTTCAGACTGAGTACTATTGGAACAACACATGGACTCAAGATTTCCCTGACCACCTTCTTTTTGACCTCCTCATTTTTATGCGGCGTTAATCTGTACGGAGCTTTGTTCGGTAAACGGGCTCCTGGTATGAGGTCTATGTGGTGACTCACACTTCTCATCGGTGGCAACGAACAAGGTAATTTGTCCACGATGATGTCAGCGAACTCTTCCAGTAGTTCCTGAATCTCATCTAGTAAATCATCCACTCTTGTGCTAGTCAGAACAATCCTCAGTTTTCTAACCACAAAGAATCATGGATCTTCCTTCTTCTCCATCTCTGTGAGAAGCTCTTTCCCACTCATGAGAAGTATTGTGTTGCTTACTTCCGGTTTCACCTCCTTATCTTTTATCGGAAGCAACCTGTGTGTTCTCCCATCTTTCTCTAAAGTGTATGTGTTCATCCTCCCATCATGAACCACATTTCTGTCATACTGCCATGGTCTACCCAGCAATAAATGACATACATCCATGAGAATAACATCACACAGTACATTATCATTATATCCACCCATTTTGAATTCAACCAAACATTGTTTAGTGACACTCACCTGATGTCCCTTCTGTAGCCATGAGACTTTGTATGGAATCGGGTGATCAGTTGTCTTCAGCTCCAACTTTTCCACCATCTCGGTCGAAATGAGATTATCTGTGCTACCACTATCCACAATAACCTTGCACTTTCTGTCCTTGGTCTTGCATGTGGTTCTGAAAATTCTGGTCCTCTGAGCTGAGTCCTCCACCTCCTTCCCGGGTGTTAAGAGAACTTTACGCATCATCAACGACCTCCCACTGTCTGTGTATTCATTCTCAACATCACGCCTCTGTGCCTCAGCGATGTGAGCTTCTCCAGCATCCTTTTTTTTCTCTGGACACTCAAATGACCTGTGCCCATTTTTCCCACATGTAAAACATGTGATTACTCCACCTTGACCTCTTCCCCTACCTCTGGTACGAGGAAAAGTGTTTGCGTCAGCATAATATCCCTTTTGCTCTATATGTTGTCCTCTCTGTTCAACCTGTGGCTGTCCTCACTGTGAGGTTCCACCTCTCTCAATCTTACCCTGAGGTTTCTTCCATTCCTCCTTGGGCTTCTGATATTTCTCTTGGGCGACTGCCTTGCCTCTGGGATGACTTTTGCCTCACCCTCGCTGACCTTGCTTACGTCTCAGCTTCTCTTCTACTTTCAGAGCCATCTGATAAGCATCCTCCACCGTTCGGATGGTAACCATGCTTAATTCATCCCGAAGGTCGTATCTCAGGCCATTCAAATATTTGGCGACTTTTTCATCATCGCTCTCCCGATGATCTGCTCTGATGTTCAGTCGATAGAATTCTTCAGTGTATTCTTTCACTGTCATCAGCTTCTGTCTCAGGTTCTACATCTTCCTTAATAAAGTAATTTGATAATCTCTTGGTATGAACTTCGCCTTCATATTCGCAATCATTCGATCCCAACTTTTGATCTTTTTCTTGCCTTTGGAACGTCTATCAGCCTGTAGCTCGTCCCACCACAATGTTGCATGTCCTTTCAATTTCATGACAACATGCCTGACCTTTTTATCCTCTTTGATATCCTCATAATCGAAGTAGGTGTCAAGATCTCTAATCCAATCCAACAACTCTTCTGCATCCAGACTTCCTTCATAAGTTGAAATGTCCATTTTTGTCTTTGAACTCATCTGAGCGATAGCCTTAATTAACCGCTCATTGGCTGCATCTTCAGTTGCAACTTCTCCTTGTAGTTCGACTTCCACTTCGCCTTCGGAGTCACTTAGGTCTCCAACATCAGCTATGAGTCTCTGCGCTATCTCCATCTCCTCGAGTCTTGCTCGAAGATCTCTCATTTTCCTTTCCATCTCTGAATTCCCTGTCGGCCTGCCTCTTCTTTGCACATCCCTGTCCTCTGGACCAAGTGATTGCCTTTCTCTCCCGGGCGGCATGGTGAATTCTTCTTCTTCGCTTCAGAAAGCAAATAACTTCCCGCTCTGATACCACTTGATGGCTAGTGCACCCTCGGGCACGCTGCTCACACAAGACCCTCTTCTTCTTTTTAGCCCCGAAGAACTAAAACGTCCTTCTATCTCCTTCTCGGGAGATATCTACCTACAGATTTCTTCGCTCGACTCCCCTCCTTCTATTTATCTGGGAAATCAGAACTCGCGGCCTCACGAGTTCAAAGTTGAATTCTGGGCTCTCGAATCCCCGAGACCCAAGATGTCGGTCAATCGATGACTTTCCTTACTCCGCTATCGGAACTTCACCCTTATCGCGAATTCACAACTCGTGACTCCCAACACTGTGATCTTCACCCTCCGAGTCCCGAGGCACCGAAATGTCGATAGTCACCTGTCGCTCTTTCGTGACTTTGCGTCCTCGCTACTCGCGGGTTTAAATAACTTCCCCATCGACTTCTGAGGTCCAAGACGCCGAACCCCCGATCTCGCCTCCTCGCTTACTCGCAACTCGCGAGATCAATTTATTTTTATTTGAATTCCCTAGGGCCAAGGTGCGAGATGTCGATACTAGGCCATCTGTCCTCCACTCGTCGTGCTGCTAGGGCCCACACTAATTCAGTAGTTGTCGGGACCTCGCGTCTCGCAACTTTGGATGCCCAACACTTGGGCTTTCACCCTGCAAACTCCTGAGTTCACAAGATCTCTTGATCTCTCGCCACCTGTCCTCCTCAGATGAATGGCCACGATCTTCTCGCCGCCTCATCGCTTCGCGTCCTCGCGCCTTGCGATTCTTGCTCCACAACTTTTGTGGCTTCAAATCCCGAGTTCGCGAGACACGATATCTTGGGTAGATTTAACGACTCTTTTGACTTCGATCGATGGCTCTGCCTCTCCTGAGCCTCGTCTATTTGGACCTTCGCTCCGTAACTTCCCTGCAACTCTGCGAGATCTGACAGTCCTCGGAACTCGTAGAATCTCCTCGAAGATTTCCGACCGTCCGTTCCTTCCTTATGCAAATCTACGAAATGAACAAAGCACTTCTCCCGACGAAGACTTACTCACCTGCGCGTGAACTTTCAACACTTGCTTGAACGCTTCAAGGCCAACCTCTCTGGGAAATCCTTCGACGGATTCGAAGACCTACTTCTTCTGGGTTTGTTCTCGACTTCTTAAGTTCTTTTGAGAACTTCTTGCGTGCATCCCTTGCGGAAAATCTTCAACAACTTCTAAGTGTTGAAGTCTTCTGACCCTGCGCACTCCTGCAGTAACAGTCTTTCGATACTTTGCTCAGAATCGCAACTCTGAGACTTAGCTTGGCCTACGCAATCCTTTCATGGCACTGTTCTTAACTTGCACCTTCGAATAATTGAGAACAAAAGTTTCCTCTAAGTGAACCCTTCTGTCAATGCACTCCTTGCAGACAAATTCGACTTCACTCCTTGCAGGAATTTTCTGGTTCAAATTAGAGAAACAATTGAAACTAATTTCTTCCTCCTCTCTGACTTCAATTCAACCATGAAATCACATACACAACATATAAAAGCAAATGTATGACAGGAATCAACCATTCATGAGCATAACATCACCACACAGAGAATAGACACATAACCATGGATTTGAATCAAACATTTCTTCTATTAATTCAATATATGTACATACATGTTCTCTACACAGTTCTCTGCTTTCTCTTGCTCTCCTGAATGATGGCTGCTTATGCTACAATGATACAACGAGGGTGTCTATATCCGTTTTCCCTCTCGAACTCTAAACTATCAAATCTATAATTAAAATCTATCTACCAGCATTAACTAAAGTAAATGTCATCTATCTACCTAAGGACGAGAGCTTAAAGCCTCAAGGTCCATTACAATACAAGTGCGCCATCTCTTAAATGGATCATTTAAGATTATGCAACAATTCCCAAAGTATTTTCAAAAATGTGTGCTGTCTTGTCCAGCTGTCTTCCGCTTGATGTGCTGGCTCGCTTGATTGTGCTGGCAATGCAGCTGCATCACCTTTTCTTAGTAGGCTTGGTCTTATGGTGTCGGGCGAGAAGTAGACACCTCCATGTTCCTTGAAACAGTCGCCAGCCCTGATACCTTAAATGGTTAAAATCGATGGGAACCTCGGCTTGAGAATTTCTTATGTGTCTTGGAGGTCCTAACCATTGCAGGGTAGGATGGATGGGTAGTCAGTTTGATTTAATTTTGAGTGTTTGTCGTTAATGCATGCAGTTTCCTATTGTACGTCGTATGTCGTCTTGCTTGCATCTTGTTCGTCGTCGAGTTACTAGTTTCTTCCTGAGCAGTCGGCCAGGAGCCTATCTGACCTTCTCTCTCTCCGGAGTAGAGAACTAAGATTAAACGCCCTGCTTTCCTGTGTAGAAATAGTAAAATCTACTACTATGGATTCTTCCATCTGTGTTCGTACTGTACATAACCCAATATGTTGTTTAATGCTTGCAGTCACTTGTGGTGCACCTTATGTCTTCTTGTTGTGATCTTCGTGGTTGTGTCTTGTTAGTCGTCGGTTGGTGACGTAGATTCAAGTGTGTCTGTATCCTTTTTACACGCGCGCACACACCTAAAAATATTTTTTTGCACCTGTTAAAGAGTTGTTCTCGTAATGAGGAGGTTTTTTTACATATTAAAAGATTTTGGAAAATCTCGAAAAAAAGATGCCAGTGTTGCATGTAGAGCGATAGAAATGACATTTGTTTCAAATAACAATATAAAAGATCGTTTGACACGACACAGGGCAAAAATGATGGGAACGACAAGAAAACAATTGCACAAACATAGAAAATTGCAATTACAAATATATATAAATGATGATTTGACTTGTTGGACAGTGATTTCTAGACAACCCTACAAACATAGACTTGTAGAAAATGTTAAAGAATTGACTCGTAATTGTTGGTTAGAAGAATCTTGTGTTTCATCACATGGAAAGGATGTGTTGTGACGAAGAATAACATGAAAACAATATAAAGAACATCCAAAACATATATTGCCAATAACACAAATAGAGTTGTTCAATAAGTTCAAAGAAGAGCACAAAGAAATTAAAATTTTGATCAATACATTTGTGCAACAAAAACCATGGTTTGTTAGACCCATTATTGTTCATGACACTTATTTTTGTCGTTATCATGTGTAATTTGAGTTGTATTATGACACTTTTTTGTATTTTGGTAAAACTTTATGGCCAGGTTCACCTCCTCCTTCCACATTCTGTGTTTTTATATCTAAAATTCTATGTGAAAGAGAAGATGATGATTTATTTTACAAAAACAAATGTGTTGGTGGAAATACATGTGATCGTTGTGGAAATATAAGTTTGTTTCATTCAAAGTATCATATTGATATGAATGATCAATCATTTTTTAATATAAGAGTCAATTGGAAGAGATATGAATATATCAACAACATGGATCCACATTCTTCAAATGTTATTTCCAAACAGATTGATTTGAAGGTAGATAAAATCCGAGTGATAGATTTTTTGAAGAATTTTGAGGAAGAAATTTATAAATACGCCAAGCATTCACATAGATCTTGATGGCAAGATATACAATTCAAACAATCCCGTGAAGTGTTTCCACCAGGGAAAATTTTGTCTGTAGTTGATTTTGCAGAGAATTACACATTCGTTGCTAAAAAAAAAATACAAAGTGAATATTATCATTCTGATCAAGTCATGATATTTTTCCACATTCTATATAGACTTTCTAAACATATTATTGATAACATATAAAACACCAACGACAAACATCATGTTATTAAATAATATCACTTTTATAGAACTGATGATCGAGCACACGACACACATTATGTACAACATTGTTTTGATAAATTTTATGATTCATTGAAAGAATGCGAAATCGGATTCAATTGACATTTGATATGGTCAGATGGGTGTGTGGGTTAGTTCAAATATTCATGATCATTCTATTGGTTATGCCTTCTTCATAAAAAATTAAACATTACATTGTTGGAAAATTTTTTAGACTGGTCATGGAAAAGGAGAGCATGCCAGTGCAAGGGCATGTATAAAACGAGCACTTTGAATGTATCATATGAACCCTCATGCCGATTGATTTGAATCCGCTACACAAGTTGTTGAATGGTGCAAAATGGAGTTAATCCATGAATATAATCCATCAAGGGATGTGCACAGGTGTGTCTATATATAAATTTTACACATGTACACATGATATTTTTATTTGAACGTGTTCAAAATTTATATTCAAACTTCAATCATTTTCTTGAGAGATTTCAAGTTAACAAGTTCTTGTCTTGTGCAAGTTTTTTTGGTATGTTGGAATCCAATATGTAAATAGATAAATCTCATATGACACCAGTACAATACCTGAAACACGGAAAATACATTGAGTTAAAAAAAAACTTTTTCAAAATGTGTTTGCATTTGATAGAAGAAATGAGTCTTTGTAACGAACTGCGTTGTTACGACAACCATTCTAGTAATAGGTGCATTTTTTTTTTTTTTGTGTTTAAGGTGTGTGCGCGCATGTAGAAGTAACAACACACATAACTGTGCGATGCCCTGGACAACCGACAAGACGCAACCATGATGTTCATCACAGGAAGACTAAAGGCACATGACGAAGAACTGCAGCCAATGTATGACCATAGGCATAAGGTGCACAATGCAACATTTAGCAACAAAAGTAAAACTGACCACCCGCCCGTCCTACCCTGCAAGGTTAGGACCTCCAAGACACATAATCAACGCTCAAGCCCAGGTTCCCATCGATTTTAACCATTTAAGGTCTCAGGGATGGCGACTGTTCTGAGGAACATGGAGGTGTCTACATCCCACTCAACACAACAGACCGAGCAACCAACTGACCAACGATCAAGTACAACATACATAAGAAGAACAATTGCGCTCCTTACGAAAGGCGCGTGACAAGAGGACTCCAACAACATAACACAAATTCAACATTAATCACATGAACAACCACCCTAATATACTAACTGGGGTAATTTAAGGTACGAATTTCAGGTTAACGCACCACCCAAGTTATTAATCAATAATTAATAATTACAATATCGTTGGCATGAAACATTAACTGTCTATCATTGTGTCACAATCCGGACCGTGAGTTTACCATTATCCTACCTCTTATGCTACGTTAATTGCTACCACCGCTAATTTAATAATGACCTTACAAGATTAAATCATTCACTAAGGTCCAATAGTAATGCACTAAAAATGATATCATACTTAGGTAAAATCAATAGGAGAAACAACATACAACATAAATTAAAATGGCCATCTAAAATATCAAAATTAAATGACAAGGTTAAAAAGGGCATTAGTGGATGTGACACTATCCATACTTAAAACAACAATAATTAAAGAGAGCAATTTATTTAGAGAGGCTCCTATACRGACATAGCATCATGATTATAGGAATCTTAATTTGAAATACAATACACATCATAATTTTAAAAAGGGCAATCTTATGATATAATAAAATTTAAGAAGGACTATAACTAAATGAACGATTAACTAATAAGTCAATATATAGCAATATAGCAATGACATCTTAATTCTAGGTAACATCCCCATGGAATACCATATAACCTCACCCTTAAAAGTGGCAAAATACCCATATCTAAATGACACTTTTTAAGAAGGACAATGTTCGAAACTGACAGAAATAACAGTGTTGAAAATGTCAAATAAAAATGATCAATAAATAAAAGACAAATTATGGGAAGGCTTCTCTTTACAATTATGGTAATATAACATTCGAGGTGTTACCATGATAACCAAATCAAGGAACTTGTAATTCCAATCGTATTCAGGGTCGAAGATAGGAAATACCTTCTCTCTTGCAATAAAGGATATAGTTAAAAAGGATATAGTCAATACCATTATTAGAGACTTATCTACCTATGATAAATTGTTAGTAAGATGAATACCCCTTTAGTTTTATTTATTCCTACACTACTCCATTAATTACAATGTTAATATATATGAATAACATCATAAATGTAGGAACATCAAATTGAGAATATCCGTTTACATCGTAATCAAGATGGCAATCTATAAAATGTTAAAATTTAAAATGATAATGAATAAAAAGGCAGTATTGGGAAATGCCCAGCCATTAATATTAATATTAATGTTGCCAATCGTTAGGACAACCTTTAATTAAGGGAGTCAATATTATGGAATTACTTTATGACTGCTGCAGGGGTATCAATGAATAACCACGTACGTCATTTTTAACTATGGCAATCTTTAGTAATAAATTCTAAACGACAACAAATAAAAGGGCCAAAAATTCGGAATGTCAAGCTGTCAATATTACATATGTCAAGAAGTACAGGTAATCAGTTAATTGAGGATGTCGATATATGGAATTTCCTCATAAGTAGGTGACATCGATTCAGAAGTAGCAGTTTATGTCCGAATTAGTAAAGGCAACTTGTGAAGGCAACTTTTAAACTGGATTACAACATTAATTGTTGGTTATTAATTACAACATTCTAATAACTACTTACAACATTTAATTTAGGAGTGGAAGTGGCATTTTCTCACGGCCTCATTCTATTCGCATTACACAAATAATATTTAAATTCAAACGTAGCATTCAATAGTTGATTTCATCATTTAAGTAAGGAACGAGAACTGGCAATTGTAAGGGTCCGGTTATTCTGCAATCTGTCATTATTATAAATGCAACTGTAAACAAATCAACGCAATGGTATAAACACCCAAATGACAGCAACCCATACACCTCTTGACAGTGGAAAACGCCCATAAAGCAACTGTATACAACTGTTTACCAAAACAAACTGTATACACGCCCAAAATTGACGGTAACCCAACACGCAATTCCAGAAATGCAACTATAAAAGTCATGTTTAAACGCAGATTAAAACATGGTTAACACGCAGATTAAAAACATAATTAAGATGCAGATCAACAAGAATAAAACGTAGATTCCAAACCTGATTAAAACACAATTAAACATGATTAAAACGAAGATTAAAACGCAGGCTCTTCTATGCCTACCCCGTGCGATGAATGCCAGAAAATTTCGCCCAAGAGGGCAGCGACCCAACACATCCCATGACAGTGGCAACACCCGATATACTCATTTACAACTACGCCCCTCCTACCAGAGAGCAAATGCCCTTTAAACAGTACACAAACACCCAAGCAGTGGTAAAACGCCAATATACAGAAGCCAATGCCAAGTAACAGTGCCAAAACGCCCCTAAAATTCTGTAACATCCCGCTCTGGCGCACTTACCAAAACTTATTCTTTGAGGACACTTGCTCGCAAGTGATCCGGATTTTTATGATGATAAAACTTTTCTCTCATTATGATGCGTTAAGTTATATGACAGGATGTTTTTACTGCCTCGATGTAGACAGGTGCTGCTGACTCAGTTTCTTTGAGTGTGCAGGGTTTCGGACCTTGAGGATGCAGAGGCATTAGTGGAACTTCCTTGGACTCCGGATTGAGTCAGGGAGTGGGCTATTTGAGTTGTTTCATTTACGATGATATTGTTTTGTTTGGTGATATGCTATTGATTTTATGATGTGTTGTTGACATGATCTGACATGATGGTTGATGATGCAGGCTGACGATAGCTTGCCGACCAGACTCACATATGGAGTAAAGGGGCCACACACTAGTTCCAGAGAGATTGAGGGAGAGGTGTGGACAGCA
>ML776868.1:914602-944164 GCA_009831015.1 Picea engelmannii
TGGGAGACTAAGGGCTCTAAGGAATAAGGCCCCCGCCTTATTGCGCACCCCTTAGAATCATCGTGAGCGACTGTCGCAGTCTGCCCTCACGACATCGTGGATCCTCTCGAACTAGGTAATTGTTAACCTACAGTTCGAGCCACGGCGGGAGTGCTAGTAGGCTGTGGCAGGGCTGCTGTCCACACCTCTCCCTCAATATCTCTGGAACTTGTGTGTGGCCCCTTTACTCCTTATGTGAGTTCGGTTGGCAAGCTATCGTCAGCCTACATCATCAACCATCATGTCAGATCATGTCAACAACATATCATAAAATCAATAACATATCATCAAAACAAAACAATATCACCGTAAATGAAACAACTCAAATAGCCCACTCCCTGACTCAATCCGGAGTCCAAGGGAGTTCCACCGATGCCTCTGCATCCTCAAGGTCCGAAACCCTGCACACTCAAAGAAACCGAGTCAACAGCACCTGTCTACATCAACGTAGTAAAAACATTCTGTCATATAGCGTAACGCATCATAATGAAGGAAAAAGTTTTATCGTCATAAAAATCCAGATCACTTGCGAGCAAGTGTCCTCAAAGAATAAGTTTGGTAAGTGCGCCAGAGCGGGATGTTACAGTCTTGTTTTTGTTTAGTTTTCATAGAGGACACAAAATCCATAAATATTTGCGAAAACGAAAATGAAGGATATGTTAAAGCCTGGAGACATACCAAACTTAATGTAAAAGGGAAAATGCCACTTGCAAGTTAAGAGGAGATGGAATCAAATGAAACTATAGTGTCAGTTGATGGTGATATAGTTTTTGATCTTGTTAGAGAAGGTAATTTTTATGTTTAAATTTTTTCAAATAACTTGTAGTACTTGCATAATAATCTAACACGAACTATTTGTTTTCCAATATATCCAATTATTTGCAGGAGATGTTTTTTCCATGGTTGCACCTGTAGACAACACTGAAAACGTGAAATATTATTTGATGCGATGCACATAACAAAAGATGAGTCTATTAAAAGCTTTTGATGATAACGGTTTTATATATGAAAGAGGATCCATTGTATTGCAAGGATATTTTTTTCAAGAAACCTATCAAATAGATATTCATGTTCACTTTCAAGATTACGAGTCAAATGTCACAAGTTGTCAATATAATCATTTTGTATGTGCAACGTGCATAAAGTTAATAGAAGTTCAATAATAAAAAAATAAGTTAGAAAATTGAAAATGTCCAAAGTCGATCATGAATGAATTATTGAAGATGAAATACCATTACGATGTTTTTAAACAAATGACACATGTATATTCCATAATTTTTTATTTGTCATTGAAAGTACATTCCAAAATTTGATGACTTGTTTTGACTATTTTCAACCATATTTCCAAATAGGATATTTAAAAAAAGAGTATGTATAAAAAACTCCAGATCATTCTTAAAAAATACAAATAAAATATCGTTCAATCATATTTTATCTGTGTTTTTCAACCATTACACCAATGAAAATTATTTTATGAGCATTACACCAATCAAAATTGAGTTGTATGCCTCTTGTATTGTGAGCATTTTATTTTAAACTAAAAAATTGCTAAAAACCATTTCCATTGAACACTTTCTTTTTTCAATAGTATTTTGTCCATTTTATTTTAATAATATTGCATTAGTTTTAAAAAAAATTAAACATATTTATATTTTCTATTGTAATAATATCTTGTTTCAAATTTTAACCCATTCCGATTTTTATTTTATTTTACGAGCATTATATAAATTAAATTTGAATTGAAATCTCTTTTATTTTGAATTTTTTGTTTTAATTATTGTTCTTAAAATTAAAGAAAAGTTAAAAACATCTCTTTGATTTTGAGATTTTATTTTATTAAGGGTATATGAACTTTGAGGTGAATATATCTTCTAGATTTAACAATTTTTTAATGACTACATGATAAAATTAAAGAAGATTTGATTATCTCTTCCATTTTAAGGTTTTATTTTATTGTTACATAATTTTGAGCATTTTATTTTATCATTATCATACAAACCAAAAAAAAGTTGAACATCTCTTCTATCTCAATATTTTATTTTATAAACATTACCTATAATTAATTTGGATATCTCTTCTATCTTGAGAATTTTATTTTTATTACTATTGCACCAATCAAACAAGAGTTGAACATCTCTTCTATCCTAGATTTGAGAGCATTGACTTCTTTAAGTGGTAATTTTTTTTTTTCATTTTTAAAATTAATATTCTAACTAAAAACCATTTAAACATATCTTTCAGTTTATGTGAATAGTCTAAACCATAGCCTGCAAATCATTTTCCTAATGTAATTCCATTTCATACATGTTATCTGAGTTGTAAAAGGGGTATGTGTTGCTCATTGGCTTGTCTAAAACACAATTTTTGAATGCATACCTCCTCCTTTGAATTCCACATTGGTTACATTCTTCCAAAATCAAACGCAAGTATTCTGAAAGGAAATTGGTACATCATGAAAATTTCTTCCTTTTACTGCAGTTCATATCAACATAGGCTTTGCATGTTTAAAGTGTTTTCTATAACTACCATATATTCTCAAATAAGTTTGGCATGGTTTAACATGTTGTCTACTATCATATATTCTTAAATAGATATGCAATGATTCAATCTTGTATGTTTGACAGTTCACGTTTTTCTTGTCTATCTATTGTGTTTGCATATTCTTAAATATATAAACAACAACACATTCTTGTATTATTGACTTTGCATATTCTTAAATAGATAAATAACAACACATTCTTGTATTATTTCACTTTAATTTTTTTTTGTCTCTCATATGCCTATCTTTCCTTTAGTTTTTTTTATTAGTTAAGTGCATCTATGTAATTGATTTATTTAACATCTCATATGCCTATTTTTCCTTTAGTTTGTTTTATTAGTTAAGTGCATCTATGTAACCAATTTATTTAACAGATCTCATATGCCTATCTTTCCATTAGTTTTTTTTATTTAATAGATCTCATATGCCTATCTTTCCTTTAGTTTTTTTTATTAGTTAAGTGCATCTATGTAACCAATTTATTGAAGAGATCTCATATGCCTATCTTTCATTTAGTTTTTCCTTTAGTTCTTTTATTAGTTAAGTGAAGATCTATGATCTCGTGTGCTCTTTCCTTTAGTTTTTTTTATTAGTTAAGTGCATCTATGTAACCAATTTATTTAAGAGATTTCATATGCCTATATTTCATTTAGTTTTTCCTTTAGTTCTTTTATTAGTTTAGTGAAGATCTATGATCTCATGTGCTCTTTCCTTTAGTTTTTTTTATTAGTTAAGTGCATCTATGTAACCAATTTATTTAACAGATCTCATATGCCTATCTTTCTTTTAGTTTTTTTTATTAGTTAAGTGCATCTATGTAACCAATTTATTTAACAGATCTCATATGCCTATCTTTCCTTTAGTTTTTTTTATTAGTTAAGTGCATCTATGTAACCAATTTATTTAACAGATCTCATATGATTATCTTTCATTTAGTTTTTCCTTTAGTTTTTTTATTAGTTAAGTGCATCTATGATCTCATATGCTTATCCTTCCTTTAGTTTTCCTTTGGTTTTTTTTATTAGTTAAGTGCATCTATGTAACCAATTTATTTAGAAGATCTCATATGCCTATCTTTCATTTAGTTTTTCCTTTATTTTTTTTTATTGATTAAGTGCATCCATGTAACCAACAGGGTCATTAGTAACTAAAAAAAATAAATATTTTAATATAAAATTAATCTGCAAAAATTGTTCTGCCAAAATTATTTGAAGATATGTCAATAGAATCATATTTTTGACAGTCCACAGTGAACATAAAACGAAAATTTAAATTAATATATAGCAGAAAAGTATTTAAGAGTTTGATGCTTAATTTAATGCATTGTAAATAGTAGAATATACAAAACATTAGCTCATTACCAGATAACTTTGCCACTTTTTTCCCATCAACTTTGAAAAATCAAATATGAGACAATAAATTTCTATTTGGAATCCCAAAATTATCAAATATATATCTATATATATTATAATCAAAGTATGAATAGTTAAACTGTAAAATACATAAGTTTTACATCCATTTTAGCATGATAACAAAAACTAAGACATTTAACTGCAAAATTATGGACTCTAAGCCATCGTGATCACTTCATACCTACAATTCAAACCTGAAAAAAAAACATAATTCAAAAATTTTAAATTTACAATTCAAACATGCGAAATAATACAAAATTTAAAAATTGTGATTAAAACAAAATTGACATACATACCAAAAGAGTTAAGTCTCATCCTCCAACATACTCTTTCTGACAAAATATATTGTAAACATATTTTTCACCAAATATAATTTAGACATCTCTAACAATAAAAAACAATAATAAAAAAACAAATAACACATATTAGCATATATAATGTAACTAAATATTAAATAAACAATAAGAAATAATAACATACCCAACCACAGTTAAACAGATTTAAGATAGTTACTCTCCAATTAAGAGTACATAATTTAAATAATTTGTAAATCTTAGCTAAAGTCTTAAAAGAATTTAAAGAGATGAATTATGTTCTTGGTAAAAAATAAATGTGTGTTAAAGTTAGATAATAATCTAAAAATAAATATAGAACTGTGTATGAAGAAAGTTCAAAAATCTCTATATTAAGTCATTCTTCCAATTAAATACTTATCTCCTTGTGGATAAAGTCGAATAAAGTCCAAAATCCTTCGGGTGAGATTCTCATTGTGGATAAGGTCTCAAATCCTTCAGGTGAAATTATCATCCCACGTGATGTTATTGTATTCTTGGTAAAACAAATTGTGAGTTAGAGTTAGATAATAATCTGAAAATAAATATAGAAATGTATATGAAGAAAATTCACAAATCTTCATATTAAGTCTTTCTTCCAATGAAATACGTATCTCCTTATGGATAAAGTCCCAAATCCTTCAGGTGAAATTATCCTTGTGGATAAGGTCTCAAATCCTTCAGAAAATCTCATCCCAGGTGATGTTATTTGATCATATTTACACAACAATAAAATACTAATCTCTTTAGCAGTTAAATACTTCTCTCTTCTTCTGCAATGGTCATATAATCAAATTTCACGATGCCCTTTCAAAATAAATGACTCATAGATATCCATATTAATCGATTCTTCTAAAAAACTACTTATTATCTAAAAAAGTTCACAAATCTCCATTTTAAAAACCATTCTTCCAGAAAATACGTATCTCCTCTTTCTGCGGTGGAAGAGATGTTCTCATATAATCTTGCATGTACATGAAGAAAACACAAATAGGCACATGTATATTAAGTCATTCTTCAAAAACCATTTAAATGAGATGTATTCATATTAGATATAATGAATTTCTCTTTGAAATTATGTGTGAGCTAGCTCACATATACAATATGTTTGAGCTTATTTGTACATCTAATTGAATGTTGGTTTTTGTAATTAGTAACCAATTTAGTTAAGAGTTTTACAATACTCTGGCAAGACGGAATTCACTTCATTGTATGTAGAAAACACAAACGTTCATACTACGCCATTCTTGGACAAGAAAACAATGAATGCAATCGAAGAAAGTTTATAAACTTTCTCTTTTTCGATGTGGGATAGAGTTTGTTCTCAAATATTTAAATGTTCAAGTTCAAAATTAGGTCTTCATCATGATCTAACCTTAAATAAGTTTGAATGTATACCATTTAAGACAATGATAAACTTATCTAGGGGTTTTGTATATTTCAAAATAATTGATCAAAGCGTTGAATAGGAAAGGCTAAACTAAAAATTTGAGAAAACAAAAATTTGATAAAAGTAAAAAACATACATTTATGAATCATTCTGAATGAACACATTATTCTCAAATCTGGGTGCTTCCTCCACTTCCTCCTCAATCCCAATATCCCTCCCAAGCATACTCTCGGGTACTCTCTTCTCCACATTAGCCTATATAACACATTTCAAATTTGAAATTTGAAAAATTAAATTTAAATGATTATAACACATTAAGTTTAAATGATTTTAAGACATTAAATGATACCTGTGAACTCCCACCCTCTTCAAGCTCTCCCAATGAGAATTAGACAATCATGCCCAAGTAGTAAGAGATAGAATAGGGATATGTGAACAACACAACTAAGAACTAAATCTAGGATTCAATGTGTTTACAATTATACAAAATTATAAATATTGTTCATCTCTTATTCAAAAAAGTGGAAATTGAACAACTATTAGAAAACACATACCTGATTCAAACCATTCAAATTTAAACTTATCGAATCAAGTCCCCTACTTACTGGAGATTCATTTAACATTTCTTCAAACTACAATTAGTGGAAAAAAAAATTCGATTTAGATACAATGATATCTAAATCTAGAATTAAAAGTGAACTATGATAAAATGTTTCAAAAATTTCCTAACTAGAACACATATCGATCTGGGGTTCGGGTCATCATTCTGAATGACCTTCTTCCAACCATCCTGGTAAAATTTTGCATACTCTAAAACATCTTCTGCTGACATTGTATCTAACTCCACATCTGTTTTATAAACAAATGTGGCCCAGTAATTGGCTTCCTCTCGCTGACGGTTCATGCCAACATTGTAACACCCTCCTCGTTACGACAACGACTCTTTAACAGGAATTTTTTTTTTTTGGTGTTTAAGGTGTGTGCGCGCATGTAGAAGTTACAGACATACTTGAATCTACATCGCCACCTGACAACCAACAAGACGCAACCTCGATGTTCATCACAAGAAGACTGAAGGAATACAATGGGTAACTGCAAGCAATAAACGACCATAGACACATGGCGCACAATGCAAACATTTAACTACATACTGGGTTATGCACAGTACGAACACAGAGGGAAGAATCCATAGTAGTAGATCTTACTATTTCTGCACAAGAAAGCAGGGCGTTTAATCTTAGTTCTCTGCTCCAGAGAGAGAGAAGGTCAGATAGGCTCTTGGACGACTGCTCAGGCAGAAACTAGTAATCTCCGTCAGGTGTGTCGCAAGAGTGGAAACCTTGCCTTTAAAAGGCCCGAGACTCTTGATATGGCACATGATTCTTTACACAAAATTAATCAACAATAAGTAAAACTGACTACCCCTCCATCCTACCCTGCAATGGTTAGGATGTCCAAGACACATAAGCAACGCTCAAGCCCAGGTTCCCATCGATTTTAACCATTTAAGGTCTCAGGGATGGCGACTATTCTGAGGAACATGGAGGTGTCTACATCCAGCCCGACACCATCAATACCAAAAATGCTAAGCTACCAACATCCATGATTAACTGAGATTCGTTCTATCAACCACATTACATTTAGCCAAGGGTGAGAGTACTTCTTACTATTAACCATCATACATTAACGTTAATTAACCATGCAGTAATAATATAGCTCTAAATCAATCCATCATCATCAATAATTATTGGTGCAATAAAACATTAACTTTCGGTACATGGTGCAAGGGTTGTTATTCCAATAATTATTGATAAATCTATAATTCTAGTAACCTTTGGATCCATCAATCCTATACATTTATAATCATAGCACAACCGTAATCAATATTTTTATCAATCGACGTCCACGTTTAAATATTCGTCGGGCATGTAAGTAACAATTCTAGAACAATCATATGTCAACTTAAGTCAAGGCGTAAGAGAAACTAGTCGCTAAATCAGTCATCTATCACATTATTGAAGGGTGTGCGCGCATTCTATTCATTAATCCATCATCCATTAGCAATTTTAGTGGCACAAGTAAGAAGTGTTAGATCAACCTACATTACAAATATAATTTATTTCACGCAAGATGTCTAATGTCTACCTCAAGCACTCTCATTACATCATGATTTAAAGCATGCAAGAGGGCTATCATCTAGCACAACATTCCTTACATTACATTCCAAATGAGCAGAAGATTGAGGTCCATCAACAATCATTCAACGATAGTTATGTATGTGCACGAATAATCTAAGGAATTTATACAATCAATATGTCAACTTTATTTAATGGCGCAGGAATAAGAAAATACATAATCCAATTCCTTGTAAATTTTTACACATTTTAGCATTTACACATTGTATTTAGTACTATCACTCTCTCTTATATGAATCCCTCAACACCTACATATATACCCACTTTTGTTCTAGTACCATAAATGGACGAGGAAATTCTTACGCACAACTAAAAGGTATAATCATCCATCAAAGCAATTATTGTCCTTAACCTAAAAATTTATATCATCTCATGCATACATCTAAAAATAGTGGAGAAGTAAGGATATAAAGAATCAATCCCATTCAACATTTAAAATATATAATGATAAATAATCAATCCCATGGAACAATATAAAATAATAATAATCAATCCCAAAGAACAATATATAAAGATATAAATATATAAGGATATAATAATAATAATAATCAATCCCATAGAACCATATATGGAACAAGTAGGGATATAAAGAATCAATCCCATGGAATTTCCTTTATGATGGAATAGCATTAAATGTAACCAATGCTTACTTCCCATTATATAACATAAAAAGAAAATCATAAAGAAATCACGTAATGCAAATCATTCACTTTCCATAAGGTGATTACTTTCCTTTACAATAGGAAAATCAGTATTTTAATGCAATCGTTTACTTTCCATAAAATGATTACTTTCCTTTATACCAAAAAAAATCATTTAATCTCCATGAAACCAAATCGACCTGTCGTTTTAATAAGTCAATTTATATTTTCCATCAAAATAACAGCAAGCCACAACCGCCAAACTTTCCTTGAAAAGTATTACTGCCGCGTTTTAAATTGCACTTTATACTAGCATTTAGGTTTCCATTAAAATAACAATAAGGTCACGTTATAGCACCAATGGTTAATCCTTACCTAAATCACAAATAAAAGAACAATAACTATGCCCTTACGAGAGGCAGAGACAATCATTCTGTCACCCAACAATTACGCTGCAATAACACTGTTTGCAGTTTTCAAGGGCAATTAAAATGAATAGCTGGGAGCGCCTGCCAGAGACCCAACGGCCACTGATGCGCGCATGCCCTGACATTTGTTAGGGTTTAAGGCTAGAGATGAGGACAAGGGGGCGAGAGAGGGAAAATAAAAAGGTTAGATTAACAACAACTGTGGCGTTACATCCTCCTCTCGGGAGCCACGCGTACACAGCAAGCGCTAACATCAGTTACGCGCATTACTCCCATTAAAATTTTCGTTATACAATGAGAATTTATCCTAAAGAAGTCACGCCATAGGAACATTAGAGATTTGACCAGATCTAACATCGATTCACTGCGTTTCAACTCAAGATTTGATGAAAATAAAAAGGGGAGCGGCTCTTGGTTTAATCCCAAATCGTGACAACAAAAAGGAAGAAAAATCACAGACCGGGTAGTCAACTTGGTTGGGGAGAGAATTCGCCAATGGTAACTCTTTAGCCAGCGAAGGTTCCAGAGGATACAGTGTACGGGAAAGGGCACGTGGCCCCCTAACTTCTCATTCCTCGCCCAACTAGGACGGAAGTTCAGAGCAAGAAAACCTGGCAAGAAAATTTCTGTCTGAGAAACGACCATACAGAACCAGTTCAAAAATTTCAACAATTTATTTACAAAGAGGGTAGATACGAGTTATAATTTCAAAAAGAGGCAGGGCGAAGGTCATGGTTCTGGCACTGCTAGAAGGGTCGATTGGGATAAATTCCATGTCAGTAAAATCCTATTCACCCAAACAAATTAAATGGGTTTGAAAATGCAGACTTGAGATAATTTACTGCCCAAAGATTTAATGCAGACCGGGGCAACTGCAAACAGAATCACAGTTAACTCTCCATCTCGGTGATTAAGGCACTACAAAAGATATAGATCCAGGATTTGCCAGGGTGTGGTTCAGACATAATCTAACTCTAAGTGGCAAAGAGATTCTAACCGTAAAACGCAGAGTCAACAACAAAACGCAGAGAAATTTCTTTTTATCCAACGCTGAGATAAACCCCTAATGCTATATATATATACCTTTTTGTTTTAAAAATAGTCCACGCCGAGATAAACAACAACGCAGAGAAGGATTGCAGAGTAATTGACAATAAACAAAAAACGCAGAAAATAACAAGGGAACAGAATCATCCTAAATTTAATCCATCTCAAGAAATCATATACAACTCAAACATTTTTCTCTTTTGCTTTAAACAATGCACTACGTACCTGGGACTGGCGGCGAATAACTCAAAGACACTATCCCGTGCTATTGCTCCATGCCGCTCCCACTCACTGACTGTAGAGACCTCACTGGTACCTTCGAGCCAAACGCTAGGGGTACTCTGCTTCCCCCTTATCCCCCCGAGCCTCAAAGGGGCCACACAAATCCAGAAGGTATGCCTAGCTTCCCAGCTCGCCTCCAAGGCTGAGCTACCACTCCAATACCAACTGAGAAAATCCCAACTCCTCACAAGCAATCCGTCCAGTCCAAATCCAGTAGCATAACAATACCTAACAACCCATCCCCCCTTTCCCCTCCATCCCCCTTTCTTTTATGGAGTATTTGAGCCCCCTTTACTTAAATCATATTTCATTTAAGATTTAAAGAAAAAAACCCTCAAAAATTTTCTGTCTCACAAGTGTCACTCATCCCCCACATTTCTCCCAATTTTTATTTTTTTTATTAAAAGGCTCATTTCCCTATTTTATTATTCCCTCTCCTTTTTTTTTTTAACCAAAAAGGTAAATGCGCCAATGCATCTTTTCACTTTATTTTTAAAATCATAACTCTTTATACTCCCACAAGTTAACTAATTAAATCCTTCTTTTCAAATTTACAACCACGGATTTGAATTAATTTCTTAGTCTCTTTATTTTACCCTACACACTTTATGAAGAGTCAAATCATAGCTTAAGTGGGGTTTTTTTTTTTTTTTTGGTTTAATTTTATTATTAGCACATGTATTGTTAGTGTTAGCTAGTAGGAAATGAAATTTTAATGTTATTTGAATGGCAAAGCTATTGTGAGCTAGAATATAATGGCATTTTTATTAGGAGATGGTTAAGTTTTGATTATTATGTTAGGGAAAATTAGTACCTTCACTAATAAAGATAAATTATCATGCTTATTACTGGGGAATGAGGAATGGCCTTATGTATGAAATTAAGGAAGGAATTACTTTATGAATTCAATTAAAGAAGGAATTGCTTTATGTATTTAATTAAGGAAGGAAACTCCTTGTATTAGGTGGAGGTTGCAAATCATAGGGGTAATGAATATTTAATGTATAGTCTTGAATTTTTTTATTTTTTTTTGGTAAGGTTAGACTAAACCTTTTACCCTAGAAACGTTTTTGACTTAGGACTCAAATTTTGAACTGGCGACACTTGGTTAGGGGAATTGTTTAAGGATTTATTAAGGTTTTAAATTCTTAGGGCTGTTTAGGTTTGTTTCCTTCATCCACATCAATTCGACGTGCCCTTCAGGACGCACCAGGTGCTCCAAGGGTTCCACTCACCTAGTTCGTTTCCTTTGTGCGATGTGCCCTTCAGGATGCACCACGTGCTCCAAGGGTGCCACTCGCCAACTGGACTGATTGGTACACATCTATAACCCCTGGAGTCAACACTCTGCCAGGTGAACTTGTGGGAGACTAAGGGCTCTAAGGAATAAGGCCCCCGCCTTATTGCGCGCCCCTTAGAATCATCGTGACCGACTATCGTAGTCTGCCCTCACGGCATCGTGGATCCTCTCGAACTAGGTAATCGTTAACCTACAGTTCGAGCCACGACGGGAGTGCTAGTAGGCGGTGGCAGGGTTGTTGTCCACCCCTCTCTCTCAACCTCTCTGGTAATCGTGTGTGGCCCCTTTACTCCATATGTGATTCTGGTTGGCAAGTTATCGTCAGCCTGCATCATCAACAATCATGTCAGAAATGTCAACATCATATCATCAAATCAAATGAAATATCACAGTAAATAAATCAACCCAATAACACACTCCCTGACTCAATCCAAAGTCCAAGGGGGTTCCACCAATGCCTCTGCATCATCAAGGTCCAAAACCCTGCACACTCAATAAAACTGAGTCAATAACACCTGTCTACATCAAATAATAAAACCTCATGTCATCTATCATAACGCATCATATTCAAGTATAAATGTTTTAACATCAGAAAGGTCCAGATCACTTGCGAGAAAGTGTCCTCAAAATAATAATTTTTCTCAGTGCGCCAGAGCGGGATCTTACAAACATCAACACCATAAAAAAATGGCTTCCAAATTTTCCCTGATTGCAGTCCTAGTCTCTTTTCCAACCTCTGATGTAGCCTACAACTCTGAATGTGAATAAAAATCCCATGTTGGGCGAGGTACTAAAGGTTGTGGAGGCCTCAATAATGACACACTTTCATATTCCCCTTTGCAATCATATGTACATCATTTACCATTCCCATAATATTTGGACGATAGTCTAGTATAATTAGGGTGTATGTGCAAGAAAAACTATGTAAAAATGTGTCTTGAAAAATAGTGTGGAACCTCATCGTTCCACGAAAATTTCCCATATGCAGCAAAAAATATGTTATACATATGTCCTGCAATGTCAGGGTGCTTAAAATATTGCACCTTCAACATATTCCACTTTGGGACCTCTTTGAAATTGAACATCGAAATGGTGTCTTCTTTTGAAACTCTATTTTTTACTGCCTCCCATATATCAGGTCCCATCACTTCTGACTTTCACCGCCTCATTAGATCGACAAAACTATCAGTGGTTGGCCCCATCTTCTGATATGTGTCCATAAATTTTTTCAATGAATGCAAAACAATTTGCAAGCTTTGTTTACTCTCCTGAGGGAGTTCCAAGACCACCAAATTATTTTCCAACCTTCTTTTAACACCGAAGCATCGCTCAAGTGTCATTGCTTCAATAATCCTTTCCCATGGAAGTTCATCACCAACATCCGAATGATAGGTGGACGTAGGTGTGTAATCTTTTGTTTCTTGATAACGCGGCCTCCTAAATCCACCTTCACAATCTGCACCGACATTTGAATATTTGTGACAACCACTCCCTCTTTCATTGTTGTCCCTTTCTTTAAACTCATTGTCTACACACACATTTGAAGGTAATTACAATATTTAACTTCACATAAATTTAAATACACAAAAATACAACAAAATCAAAGAAAATTACCAGGAATATTCTCTTGTCCTGAGGTATTCCCTACATTCTCAGGTATAGGAGTATCAATGTGCAACCTAACTAAGAAGGTTTCATCCATACCACTTTCTATTCACAGACTTGTTTGAATATCTCTTCTAATGAGATTTTTGTTGGTCACTCGGAGTCTCAATCAAAGAAAGAGTTCTTGTTCTTCCTTCTTTGGATAACCTAGAGAATTTGCGATGAATGTTTGGAGAATCATGTGTCGACATCTCTCCTCAATATCTATCCACAATGCAACATTTATCAATAACAATGCTGAGATGTACCCAAGTTTAAGCAATTAAAAATGCAAGGATAAATCAAAGTTTTAATCAATCAATCCACATAGGTACTCGTTCATAAGAAGGTACAAAGAATAAACATTTAGCCATGAATCAATAGACTCAAAGATAAGTAAGGGATAGACAACAAAGATTTTTTTTATCTTTCACTCATCATCCATTCACAAAAAATAAGGGCATTTGAATCTATAGATATTTAAACATCGAAGTGACGACCGTCGATTCGGCTCTTGACCGACTGCTCAGGCACGAAATTATGACTAAAGGGATAAAGGACAACAGATAAAGCCACAATATTTTCATAATAATCAATAAAACACACACATAGAAGTAATTGAAATCAGAATTTGTATTCCCCAAGGGAAATCAATTCAAAAAAACAACAAGCAAGGGGATTCATTAAAAGTTCCCTATGGTTGGATCCACTAAACAAAAGTATTAGAACATTTCTATAAGATTCATTAAAAGTTCCTTATGGTTAGATCCACAAAGACCACATATAATGCAATGCATTAGAATCCCCAAAACAAAGAGTTTAATCTTCGTAACCTCACACACCCACTAATAACATCAACATGTTTTAATCAGGATGAGGTCAAGGTCTTGCATGAACATGGATTATATGACATTGTTTTAAACTTCCCATTATCATTGTTTAAATGTCATTGAGTTTTTATACTAGTTCCTTTATTGTCATGTTACATGGGATGGGTTTGAGGGTTGTTCATATTCCTAATATAAATTAAGATGAGGTGGAGAAATGTAATATTTGTTAGGCTTAGTTGGTGTTAGAAATCTAGATAAAATATAGTCATATAAGGTGGAAATTCATGTTGATTGAGAGAAATCATGACAATAATTTCAAATGTAAGTGCATAATAAACTATTGTAAACATAGTAATGTGAGTTTTAATGGGATATATATTTTGAAGAATATGCAATTGAGTGATTCTTAATTGTCACAAAATTTACGGTGCTAATGAAGCCTATTTCTACAAATAGTAATGTGAGTTTTAATGGTGTATATATTTTGAAGAAGATGCAATTAAGTGAGTCTTAATTGTCACAAAATTAATGGTTCCAAATGGTAATGTCTACAATGGTTCTAATGGATTAGTTTAGGTGATATTATTTGATAATAAATAAAATGTTATACATAACTGTGAAATATTTTATGGTCACCTAAAGTTACATAAAGGGACCTAATTTTACTATAAACTAAGGGATTTCCGCTAAGAGATTTCTTAACTATAAACTCCTTAACTCCCTTGCTTGATATAGTTTTGAGTATATTTATTGTTGATTATTAAACCTAACATCATATCCCTCCATGTCCAAAGTTTCACAAACAACAACGACAATCTAGGACACAACAAAGTAACATGTGATTAACAAATAAAATAGTTTTAAGTCCTCTTCAATTTTCAAGAATTCAGTCAGTTGCTGACTTAAACGCCAAGCATATTACATTAAATATTGATCGGATAAATTTCAAGGAAAAACCAAATCTACACAAGTGTATATATTCTATAGGTTGAGGGAATGACTATAGTGAATATACTACCTATGTTTCACAATTTGTTTTCTATTTGTTGTGCTATATTAATGCAGATTTTCCATATCATATTACAATGTAATATGTCATAGCATATTAGAATGTAATATGTCATAACATATATTACTATATAACATATTACAATGTAATATGTTATACAATATTACAATGTAATTACATATGTTACATTGTAACATATTATTTCCTAGTAGCCTTGTCACACCCCGAGAATCAAACATTCATAAGGTTTGACTTCTGGAAGTTCTTGACAAATAAAATGCACCAACAAATTAAAGCTTTTAGGGGTACCAGGTCATTTAGGTACCAATCTCACTTGATCCATATGTTAATCCATCAAAACTACTCACATAAGGGTTATTTTAATTCAAGGATGGTGAATGACCAACCAACATGTTGCTCTCCCAAACATTGAGTGGTTGCCTATGGTATGAGAACATGTCACTACTAAAGTTTTTTTGCAGTTTGTAAACTCTTTTGTGTCTAAATTAGACTTTATTATCCACAATGAAGTATTTGTTAGAATTATTCCTTTATTTAAAGGGTCACTACAATTGCAAAACAACATCAAAGTGGGAGACTAAATATGTATGTTTATAAATTATTTATTAATGTCCAAATATGTATGTTTATAGTATATTTATTAAACTTAAATATGTATGTTTTGAAAAATTTCCATTGTATGTATATTACTCCTCCACTGTACTCTAATATTACATATGTAAAAATGGAATTATCAATTTAATTCTTACAGATTTGTAATTTTTATAAAATAAAAAAAGTTTGAAATAAAAACATGAACAGTTTGAATTTTTTATGAAATTTATATAAAATACAAAATGTTTGAAATGGCTGTGACTTGGTAGAGGTGATCATTCACAATGCATAGTTTATCAATAAAAAAGCAGAGATGTACCCAATTTCAAGCAATTAAAAACACAGAGAGAAATCAATGTTTTAATCAATCAAGCTGTAGAGGTACTTGTTCATAAGAAGGCACAAAGACTAAACATTCAACCATGAATCAATCAACTCAAATATAAGTAAGGGATAGATGGACGAAAAATTTATTATCCTTCACTCATCATCCATGCACATAAAAACAGGGCATTTGAATCTATAGGTCTTTAAACACTGAAGTGACAACCGTTGATTCGACTCCTGGTTGATTGCTCAAGCACTGACTGATGACTAAAGGAATAAGGGACGGAATAAAAAATCAAAATATTTTCATGATAATCAATAAAAACCACAGAAAGAAGTTATTAAAATCAGAAGTTGGGTTCGCCAAGGGATTGTCATTCAACTCAGAGGTTTATCATTCACAATGCAGAGTTTATCAATAAAAATGCAGAGATGTACCCAAGTTCAAGCAATTAAAAACGTAGAGAGAAATCAAAGTTTTAATAAATCAAGTCACAAAGGTACTCTTTCATAAGAAGGAACAAAGACTAAACATTCAACCATGAATCAATCAACTCAAAGATAAGTAAAGGGATAAACAACAGGGAAAATTCTTATCCTTCACTCATCATCCATGCACAAAAAATAGGGAATTTGAATCTATAAGTATTTAAAAACCGAAGTGATGACCATTGATTTGGCTCCTGACCCATTGCTCAGGCATGGACTGATGACTAAATGTAAAATCCCCTCCATGACTACAACCGAAAGTCATACGATTTATTTATTTATTTATTATTTTTATTTTTCCGCTAGACATGCAAAGTCCTGCTTGATTGATCTTGTGATATCTTAGGAAGTAACACATGTTCTTAACCATTAGGCCCATTCAAGGTATATCGGTGGCACCTAAAATCAATGCGTGTGAAAACCAATGTGCATAAAACCTGATAACGCCTAAATGAAAAACACAAAACATCCAAGGCGCACAAGTCCAGGTACACAAATAATCCAAAGGTGCATAAAAATCCAATGCACAATCCATCCAAAGGCACAAGCCTCCTATTAAAATATCAGTGATTCGTCTACGCAAGGTAAACATCAATAACATCAACGGAGATTTTCTTAAGTCTTTTAGTTCAAGAAGAAGAATTATAGACCTTTGAATGTAACAATTCATGTTCGATGGTTTATACTAAAAAGACTAGCTAAAAACACTGTCTTAATAATAAATTATCATTAATACACTAGTTTCCTAGATCCCACAAAGGTTAAAATATCTGATTTGTAAAACATTAATTTCATTAACACCATCAAGATAATCTCTACAATCACTCTACCTTATCCTTAATTTGGATCATGTTTAAACATAATAAAAACTGCAGTCATTACACATGAGTATCGAATTACGCCTTGATTAAAACAATATATACAATTAAGAACTACATAAACCAATTATAATTACTGCTGTCAATTTCACCCGTTAAATTATAACTACTGTCATCAATTAAAACAATTATAATTACTACTGTCAATTAAAACAAGTTAAATGCTTGAACAAAGTTACATGAAATCTGTGTCTAGAATTTATTCATTAAATTAATGAAATTAATTGCATAACTAATTAAGCAAGTTATTCATGGCTTATCCTGCAAAGGAATCTCTAGAAGGAAGACAAACCCATATAACTCAATAACATAAGGGTTGAATCGGGTTATCTCCTGAGAACTGTTGTAATCATTAAATAAGTGAGAAGAGAAATATTATGGGTTCTCTTATAGTACACGATGAAGCTTATTAATACAAGTTATCGTTATAAAATACGAGTTAAAGCGTTGATCAAGGTTTTGGATTGGATTTTAATTATTAGACTGTCAGAGATATGTAAAAGGAAAAATAATCCACTGCATTTAATAACGGAAGGAAAGAGACAGGATGCCCCTTAGGTTGCATGGAGAATGAACGTTATAATAATTTTGTACCATCTAAGTTTTATGGTTGGAAAAATTATTGCCACAAACTAGAATTCTCCCCCCCTTGTGCACCATAAAACTAACTAATATATATCACTGAATGACATAGGTAATTCATGGCCATTTGCTGAGTTAAAATATGGAAGGACACGGAGGTTGTATTCAACAGTAAAGGAGAAATCAAACTGGGCACTTACCAAGATCATTCAACATTAAATGTGACTTCAATCTGTGTGACTAAAAAGGTTAAATCAAATTGTAGTAGTAGATGTAACAATCCTCCTCATTACAACGACAAACCTCTTATAACAAGTAATTTTTTTGTGTGTGTGTGTGTGCGCGTGTGTACAAGGATAATAAATACATTCAACTCTGCATCGTCATACGACGATGAACAATATGCATGCAATGTGATGACAACATAAAGATCTAAGATGCACATAAACCTTTGGAAGCAAAGAACGACAATCAACAGACAATAACAAGACTGACTACCTGCTCATCCTACCCTGTAATGGTTAGGACCTCCAAGACACATAAGCAACGCTCAAGGACAGGTTCCCATTGATTTTAACCATTTAAGGTCTCAGGGCTGGCGACTGTTCTGAGGAACATGGAGGTGTCTAGATCCCATAAATCCAATCATACACCACAGTTCAAGTCTAAAACTATCAACATAATTAACCATCAATTCCTCATAGGGAATAATATTAATCTACTCTACTTAATCAATCCTTCAAGCAATGTTGAACAAAAACAAGTAAGATGACATTACATAAAGAATAGCCAATCAAGCGCATAAGTACAATCTTAGTCTTATGTAGTGTGTAACATCCCGCTCTGGCACACTGAGAAAACTTATTCTTTGAGGACACTTGCTCGCAAGTGATCTGGATTGTTATAATGTTAAAACATTTATCCTTGATTATGATGCGTTATGATAGACGACATGATGTTTTACTGCTTTGACGTAGACAGGTGCTATTGACTCAGTTTTATTGAGTGTGCAAGGTTTTGGAGCTTGAGGATGCAGAGGCATCGGTGGAACCCCCTTGGACTCCGGATTGAGTCAGGGAGTGTGCTATTTGGTTGATTTATTTAACGTGATATTTCATTGATTTGATGATATGATGTTGACATGTTCTGACATGATTGTTGATGATGTAGGTTGACGATAGCTTGCCGACCAGACTCACATATGGAGTAAAGGAGCCACAGACAATTTCCAGAGAGGTTGAGGGAGAGGTGTGGACAACAACCCTGCCACAGCCTACTAGCACTCTCGCAGTGGCTCGAACTGTAGGTTAACGATTACCTAGTTCGAGAGGATCCACGATGCCATGAGGGTAGACTGCGACAGTCGCTCACGATGATTCTAAGGGGTGCGCAATAAGGCAGGGAACTTATTCCTTAGAGCCCTTAGTCTCCCACAAGTTCACCTGGCGGAGTGTTGACTCCAGGGGTTATAGATGTCTACCAATCAATCAAGTTGGCGAGTGGAACCCTTGGAGCACGTGGTGCATCCTGAAGGGCGCATCACGCAAAAGAAACACAAGTTGGTGAGTGGCACCCTTGGAGCACGTGGTGCATCCTGAAGGGCACGTCGCACAAAAGAAACACAAGAAGCGAGTGGCACCCTTGGAGCACGTGGTGCATCCTGAAGGGCACGTTGTGCAAAAGAAACGAATGAGGCGAGTGGCACCCTTGGAGCACGTAGTGCGTCTTGAAGGGAACGTAGTGCGTCCGCGATTATGACCTCCAAGACACATAAGCAACGCTCAAGCCCAGGTTCCCATTGATTTTAACCATTTAAGGTCTCAGGGCTAGCAACTGTTCTGAGGAACATGGAGGTGTCTACATCCCATAAATCCAATCATACACCACAGTTCAAGTCTAAAACTATCAACATACTTAACCATCAATTCCTCATAGGGAATAATATTAATCTACTCTACTTAATCAATCCTACAAGCAATGTTGAGAAAAAACAAGTAAGAGGACATTACATAAAGAATAACCAATCAAGAGCATAAGTACAATCTTAGTCTTATGTAGCGAAACTATACATCTTCATGTTAAGGACTATCTTCTAGGAATATGTAAGGAATTTAAAAGTTGAGAATTATATAATCATTATGAGAAACTATAAGAAGGTCAATCTTCTTAATAATTGCATTAAGTTTAATACTACTTTACATTATGGATCAATTTTATAAAACTAATAAAATCATTCATAATAACAATTAATAAAACTGCTTGCATATCCCTTAAAAACTATGAGTATCATTCATAACACACAATATGGAAGGAAATCCAAGGCTACCTTACACTTCTATTGCAATGAACCTATCTTAAATTCAGCCCATACTAAGAATAGAGAAGGTAATTCATATATTATCTCTGTGACAACCCCATCTGGTACGACTCCTACGCTTATGAAAATAACAAAAGGAAACCACTAAATATTGATAGTGCACTTGAAAATAGAAGAAGATTCAAGTCAATCGATATTGTAAGAATTATTTATCTGACATCCATCCAAGTCCAATGAATCGATCTTTGGTGGGTCATTTTGCCCACAATTAACATACACAACCAATTAATATAGATGTGCACCAGTGTTGTATGATTCTGCCCATAGTTACCATATCGGCCATTTGAATCCAGATATACAACATTTATATAGATATGGGCATAATCTGCATGCATAAGAATATATATAAGACTTAAATGGTTGTACTTAGGGATTATCTTTGTCATATTTCAGTTGTACTTCGTTATTTCAAAAATATTCTTTTGCAGATTCGAAAGTGGCTTGAAAATAAAATTCAGTAATTCCAGAGTAAATGTTATATTCCAACTGTATAATTTCCATATCGTATCTACTATCTTCGAACACATATATGAAAACTATACTTCTGCCTTAAGGGAAGGGTATTAAGGAAAACCTAATGCAGACTATACCAGCTTTAGTAACCAAACGTTGTGTGATGAAACAACATGTTGAAACATAATAAGCTTGAACCTTAGTTAACAAGGCATTGGTTTACGAATTAAGTTAATGAAATAGGAAGTTGTCCAGTTGGCTCCATTCTTGTCATGGTAACATGAAGTTGTCCAGGTAGTCTCATTTTGTTCATGCTCTAGTTCTAAATGTGGTTTAGTAATTAGGAATAGGTATTATCGGAACTAAGTATTTATCCGATTTCATTCTCGTTCTGGTTTGTGTTGTAATTGAGTGGGGTGCTTATATTAAAACATTTTTTATATTTAAATCCTATGGATTGAATTTAAAATAATTAAACATCAAATAATCAACAACCAAAAATAATTTCTGCAAGGGAGAAATTGAACCTTCTCGACAAAAAAGGGTTCGATCACCATTCCTAAAACCAGGGCAGCATGGGGCGGAGACCTGTGAAGTCCAAATTCTTCCTCTTCAAAAATCAGCATCCCACAGGCTCAATAGCCTTTCTTGTCTTCATTCACAACTACAACCTTCCTTCCAATCGAGAAAGGGAGAGATTAATGTTTCCCTCACGCATTGAGAAGCATGAAGGCCATTCACAATTTTTGAGGTGCTTTCACAGGGTCTAGTTCGGCGTAGAACTCAATAAAGGCACATCGATCATTGGGGTAAGAGGATCTGAAACGAGTTAGCTGTCTATGGTGCCTCCTAAGAGTGTGACCAGAACACTGTGATAGCTGGGAGAGCTACACCCTTCCATTCGCGGGGCTGGTATTGAAACCATGAGCATCAAGACACAAAAATAAAAGGAGGTGGAATAAAAGGAAATCACAATACCATTTAACTCAACAAGGAAAGATGAAAACCCTATAAGTGACTCAATAAAGGCGAAGTGGCAAACGTGCAGCATGCAAGATTGGGAATTTTTTTGTGATATCGAAATCAAGGGATGGTACCACAGTCAAAATAAGTGTGTTCTAAGGGGGAACGTTGAATGCCAGCAGAAGGATTGATCGCTGTCGCCACCAATAAAAAAAATGGCAGTAAAGGTTCCTTTCAAAAATAAAGAAATCCGGCCAGTAATGAGACAAGAAGTAGGAATAGATAGAAAAACAATGTCCGAGGTTTGATCGCAGCCTCCATAAGTAAGGAAAATAAGAGAGTTTGGCCTACTATCTCTCGCCGCCAAAAAGGACTTCAAATTCACAGTCACCAATTACCAAAAACGAAAATGCCAGAAAGGGGTTTTCTTGGGTAATCAAATTACAAAGGAGTGTGCCAGAAACAATTTTTCTAGCGTGACTATACACAGTGAGTTTCGTCATTCAGGGGATAGAAACAGAATGATAATTACAAGGCTAGAGGTTACTCAATTGACACAGTAAAATTTTGCAGCAATGTTAAAAACACAACAATTCGCCAGAGTAAGCAAATAAAGAAAAACAATTCATCCCAATGATAACCAACATCGATTGAAGTTAAATATTCATCCATATAGATTACCATTACACAAGAAGATCTAATCATACACCCTAATTCATTCTACTCTACAAATCAAAGAGCGTACCATTGCCATTTTTCCTACTCCGAGTGTCGTCCGCAAGCTCTATGCCACTCCCACTCGCCGACCATCAAGACCTCCCCAGTACCTCTCAGCTAACGCTAGGGGTACTCTGCTTCCCCCTTATCCCCTCGAGCACTAAAGGGGCCACACACTATCCAAATGGTACGTCTATCTCCCAGCTCACCTCGCAAGGCCGAGCTACCACTCCTATCCGAGCTGGGAAATCCCAACTCCCCACAAGTAATCAGTCAAGTCACAAATCCGGCAGCGTAACGTTACAGTAACAGTCGATCCCCTACTTCCTTCTCTTCCATTTATTTTATAGAGTTTTATAAATTCCATCTTTCCCTAAATCTCATTTAATTTAAGTTTTAATAAAAATATTCTAAAAACTCTCCTTCGTACAAGTGTCATCCATCCCCCACGTTTCTCCATTAACTAATTCCTTTAATTTAATAAATTATCTTATTTCCCTCACCCATCTAGAGTTACTCCTATTTTTACTCCTAGGTGTCCCTAGATCCCCTTATAGGTTTTAAATACTTTCCCTTAAATGAAGTTGCTAATTAGTTCTATTTAGAAGGTTCTTAATTGCGGATTCTTTACTATGTTGACCTCGCTTTTTACCATAAGTTCCCCTCTTTCCCTTATTATGTTTCCTCCATTCCTTAGTTTCCTAATTTTTATTATTCCCTTATTTTCCCTTTTCATTAGAGCCAAAAATGGCAGTTGCACAATTAACCTCTCTTCCTTTTTATTAACAATTTAGTATGTTTTACACTTTCACAAGTTAAACAATTAAATTCTTCTTTACAATTTTAAATCCACTGATTTTAATTAAATTCTTACTCTTCATTTTACCCCAAAAATTTTATGAAGACTAAAACTATTACTTAAGTGGTTTTTAGTTTTTTTTTTAGTTTTTTTTACTTTTATAGGGTAATTTTTTCTTAAGGTTAGACAAAATTTTACCCCTAGAGAAGTTTTAGGCTTAGGACTTAGATTTTGAACTAGGCGACATTTAATTAGGGAAGTTGTTTAAGAATTTCTTAATGTGTTAAATGTTTTAGCGCCATCTAGGTTTGTTCCTTTATCATAATGAATGCGACGTGACCTTCAGGATGCACTAGAGGCTCCGAGGGTGCCACTCGCTTCTTTTGTTTCTTTTGCACGACGTGCCCTTCAGAATGCACCACGTCCTCCAAGGGTGCCACTCAGTTCTTTTGTTTCTTTTGCGCGATGTGCCCTTCAGGATGCACCACATGCTCCAAGGGTGTCACTCGCCTCTTGACTGATTGGTAGACATCAATAACCCCTGGAGTCAACACTCCGCCAGGTGAACTTGTGGGAGACTAAGGGCTTCTAAGGAATAAGGCACCCGCCTTATTGTGTTCCCCTTAGAATCATCGTGAGCGACTGTCGCAGTCTCCCCTTATGACATCGTGGGTCCTCTCAAACTAGGTAATCGTTAACCTACACTTCGAGCCATGGTGGGAGTGCTAGTAGGTTGTGGTAGGGCTGTTGTCGACACCTATCCCTCAACCTCTCTGGTAGTCGTGTGTGGGCCCTTTACTCCATATGTGAGTTTGGTCGGCAAGCTATCATCAACCTGCATCATCAACAATCATGTCAAAACATGTCCACATCATATCATCAAATCTAATGTACTAAAATCACAGTAAAACAATCAAACCCCAATAGCACACTCCCTGACTTGATCTGGAGTCCAAGGTGTTCCGTCAATGCCTCTGCATCCTCAGGGTCCAAAACCCTGCACACTCAGTAAAACCGAGTCAATAGCACCTGTCTGTGTCAATGCAGTAAAACATCAGGTCATCTATCATAATGCCTCATAATCAAGAAAAAATGTTTTAATATCATAATAGTCCGGATCACTTGCAAGCAAGTGTCCTCAAAAATAAGTTTTCTCAGTGCGCCAGAGAGGGATGTTACATACACCCCCTCTTGGTCTAAAATTCATCATGAAGTTTCATAGTATAAATTCCGAAATAAGTGTATCACAGTATCATAAGTCTATCTATGAAACAAAAATGGAAACTGTTGGCGCATATCATATGCGTCCTGCCAGGTCACCGAGTGCAGACTATAATTGTCCCACTGGACCTTGACCTGATCTATTGTTCGACATCGTAACTATCGTACACAATGATCTAAGATGCGGACCAGCTTTTCCATGAGCGCTCCCTTTTTCGATACCTACAAGGAACTCATGTCAATCACATGTGTAGGATCACTAATATAATGTCTCAAAATAGATACATGAAAAACATCGTGCATACGCCTCAAAGAATTAGGCAAGGCTAGTCGATAGATCACAGGCCCCTTTCTCTCCACAATCTCGAAAGGTCTGATGAAACTAGAAGAGAGTTTAGCTCCCTTTCCAAACTTGATCAAACTCTTATGTGGTTTAACCCGCAAGAAGACTCGATCACCGAACTCGTAACTATGGTCGACTCGGTGCGCATCGACATAACTCTTCTGTCGATCCTATGCTTCTTTAATCCTTTGTCTTATGGTTTGCATTTTCTCTTCCATTTCTTGGATCGTTTCTAGTCCCACCATGACCCTATCCTCAAGCTGATCCCAATTCAAAGGCGTCCGACATGGTCGCCCGTAACGAAACTTGAAAGGCTCCATCTTAATGGTGCTCTGGTAACTGTTGTTGTAAGAGAACTCTCCTAGTGGCATGAATTCTTCCCAACGCTTTTGTTGGTCCATTACGTACATGCGCAACATGTCCTCCAAGGTTTGGTTCATTCATTTGGTCTGTCCGTCAGTCTTTGGGTGATATGCAGTACTAAATTTAAGTTGGGTTCCCAAGGCCTCTTGGAAACTTGTCCAAAATCGTCTAGTAAACACCGATCCTCAATCGAGTATAATATTTTTAGGCACACCATTCAACCTCACAATCTCACTGATGAAAACTCTAGCTATGTCAAGTGCCTGATACGTTGTATGCATAGGAATATAGTGAGCACTCTTTGTTAGAGTGTCCACTACTATGAAAATCGAGTCATGTCTCCACGCCGTCAGTGGCAATCCAACAATGAAATCCATCAAAATAACATCCCATTTCGATTCTGGAATGGCATGTGGTTGAAGTAATCCTACTGGTTGTCTATGTTCAGCCTTTACCTGCTAACACTCTAGACATATGACCACATAGTTGACTATGTCGACCTTCATTCCTTTCCAAAAGAATAAGGGTTTAAGGTCTTCCCTCAATAACCCATCGCTATCAAATGAAAATACCTCATATCGTGGTACCATCATTGTGTTTTGTCTGATAAAACCGTCGACCTCGTTGTACCAGTCATCGTCATGCTGTAAAGTGAGAATATTCTCACGTAGATTCATCTGAAGAGGCAACACCGAAAAGATGTGTGGTCTCTGGCTCAGAGCATCCGCCACTCGGTTCACTGTTCCCTTTATGTAAGTAATCTCAAACTCGTACTCTCTAAGAAATTATGACCAACGCCATTGTCGTGCGTTCAGGTCGCTTTGCGTAAAAATGTGCTACAGTCCACAATGATCAGTCTTTAGTTCAAATTTTTGTCCAAGAAGGTAGTGTCTCCAAACCTTCAAGGCATATACGATGGCTAATAACTCCAAATAATGTGTCGCGTAGTTCTCCTCATGGCTTCTCAGTTTCCTCGAAATGTAAGCAATCACTCGTCCGTCTTGCATGAAGCCTCCACCTAAACCTTCCTTGGATGTGTCTGTGAATACCAAGAAGTCCGCATCCATGTCAAGGACCTTTAGTATCAACGTTGTTGTTAACAACTCCTTAAGCCTTCGAAATGCTTCCACGCATTTATCGGTCCAAACAAACTTCTTGTTTTTCTTCTGCAATTCTGTGATCGGATTTGCTATCTTCGAAAATCCCTCGACAAACCGTCGATAGTATCCTGCTAAACCCATAAAGCTACACACTTCTTTGACATTCACCGGCGCAGGCCCTACCATAATATTCTTGACCTTGGCTGGATCCATGGCGATACCTTTGCCGGAGATGACATGCCCTATGTAGTGAATCCTTGATTGGTAAAAAGAGCATTTGGACAATTTCCCATACAATTTGTGCTCTCGTAGACACTGTAGTACCAAGCGCAAGTTCTCATCATGCTCCTCCGTCGTATGAGAGTAAATCAAAATATTGTCAATGAATACTTGGAAGAACTTGTCCAAGTACTCGTGGAACACCTTGTTCATCAAAATCATAAATACCCCTGGGGTGTTTGTTAGTCCAAACGGTAAAACAATAAAATCGTAGTGTCCAAATGATCCTTCCTTCTTCCGAATGAAAATAATAGTTGCACCCCACGGTGACACACTAGGACGTATCAGTCCCAGGTCTAACAACTCCTTCAGTTTCATTTTCAACTCCTACAACTTTGGGGTCGACATCTGATAAGGCGTTCTTGCTATCGGTTCGATCCCCGATTTCAGGTCTATCGGAAACTCCACTTCCCTTTCTGGTGGCATCCCAGGTAACTCCTCTGGAAATACGTTCGCAAATTCCTTCACCACCGGAAGGTGCTCAAGACCTTCCGCTAATACCTTCTCGTTTAACGCAAGGATTTCATAAAGATTGCACCCCTTGTGCATACTCTTTCATAACTGTAAAAAAGAGATGAACCTCAGGGAAACTCCCTAGTTTTGTCCTACAATCACACATATCTGTCCCTCATCATCAACCAAGCTCAACAGTTTTGTCTTACAGTTGAGTATCACCTCATGCGATTCTAACCAATCGATACCAATCATGACATCATAAGATCCTAGGATCGTGACGTATAAGTTGGCCCTTGTGACAAACTCTCCCAGGTTAAGGACACAACCCTTAACCTTTCCTCCAACCCTTTGTTTTGCTCCCGAAGCCATCTCTATGAAGCTAAACTTGTCATGTTCGACTTCCTTTACCTTAATCCTTTTTAGCGCTACACTAGAAATGAAACTCTCAGTAGCACCAGGATCTATCAAAATACTAAGGGTCTGGTCAGCAATAGTACATGTCATCTCAAGCATAGTCGACTGGTGCTCTGCCTGGCGGTTATTCACAGCTGCATGGATCCGATGGGCCTTGCCCATATCTCCCATTGTAGTGGGTCCGTATGATTTGGGTGCTCTAGTCCTCTCCATAGAACAGTTGTGATGGTAGTGTGGCTCCCCACACGTCCAACACCCCGTTTTTGGCCCAGTAGTCTTGGTACCCGAAGTAGAGTACGACGACCCACCGGCCAGGAACCCTGGTCGATTCTACTGAATAGGCCTAAACTACTGTTGCTGTGGGTGACGCTACTGTTGATGCTGTGGTCCCTCATAAGGTGTCCTCTACTGAGGTGGCGGTTGCCAGGGTGTAGTGAAAGTGGATCCCCTCTGGAAGCCACGATATCTCGACATATGTCTCGTTGCTGTCTGGTGCTGCTAGGTTCTAGCTGAAACCTGCCCTGCTGGTCTCACTGGAGTTATGGTCTGACCTCCACTGATAACCTCCTCCTCGACTATGAGGGCATTTTGGACGACATCGTGCAAGGTTTGAGGCATCAAAATCCTAACCTTTGCACACAGGCTGCCGTTAAGGCCGAATACGAACCTATTGACCTTAAGTTTCTTAGTGTTAAGGTGCGGAGCATATCAGAGTAGCTCCGTAAAATGTGCCTCATACTCGGGCACTATACGACCTCCCTATCGTAAGGCATTGAACTCATTGAGTTGACGCTCAATGAATTCATTTGAAAGATACCTCTCTCGGAACCATTCCTCAAATAGTTCCCATGACATGTCTTTGACGACCATGTTCAACTATGGTAGGAGCGTCTTCCACCATAGAAGACTGCTCCCCTTTAGTTGAAAGACTGCCATGCGGACCTTCATGTTGGAGGTATAATCGCGAAGTGTGAAGCACATCACCATATTCTCCAACCATGCCTTGGTGGCGACGCCATCCGGGTCCCCAAAGAACTCGAGAAATTTGACCTTCTCGAGTTCATGGTGAATGCTACCAGTAATGGTCGGTGCGCGCAGTGGACATGTTTATTAGTGCCTCGGACATGTGCTGAAAAGATCTCATTATCCCGACTACATCGCCAACTGCTATCTGCTCCTATTCGAGGACCTGCTCGTCTCCTTGGGGGTTAGACCCCTCAAGTGTGGATGCTACTGTAGGCGTCGCGCCCCCTCAAGTGTGGATGCTACTGTAGGCGTCGCGCCCCCTCAAGTGTGGATTCTACTGTAGGTGTCGCGCCCCCTCCCCTAGCACCCCGTCGTCTGTCTCCATGACGTCCTCTAACCATGGTTACTTGCATGCACACAATCAACTCAATTAGCAATAGTATAATCAAATCATGCCAACAAAATTCGTAGAGATCCCAAGTCGCGGGTTGAACTGGCTCTGATACCATATGTAACGATCCTCCTCGTTACGACGACAAACCTCTTATAATAAGTAATTTTTTTTTTTTATGTGTGTGTGCACGTGTGGACAAGGATAATAAATACATTTGACTCTACGTCGTCATACGACGACGAACATGACGCATGCAATGTGATGACAACATAAAGATCTAAGACGCACATAAACCTCTGCAAGCAAAGAACGACAATCAACAGACAATAACAAGACTGACTACCTGCCCGTCCTACCCTACGATGGTTAGGAACTCCAAGACACATAAGCAATGCTCAATCCTAGGTTCCCATCTGTTAACTCCCAAAATAGCACCATCATTTTGGTTGGGTTTTACAGTGGATAGCATGGCTATTGATAGTTTCCTCAACTCATTGTTAAGTCTTTTAGCTGCAAAATTTTAGATTTTTGTTTGACTTAAAAATAATTTGGATTGTAAAGTCTTCTTTTTTCAAAATTGTCATTTTTTACTTTTCACAGCTAACTTGTTTTCAAAGGTTCATTGTGCGTTGTGGAAAGTGCCCACTTTCAACAGCTAAGGAGATCGTTTCATCAGTTGGCGCACTGTTGAAAGTGTCAAATCTTAAAAGGTTCTTAAAATCAGTTCTCGAGTGGCGT
>ML776868.1:949057-1019168 GCA_009831015.1 Picea engelmannii
AGATCCATATTTTTAGGATCTGAGAACAGCTTGTAAAAGCTATAAAGCTACATTCTGAAGACTAAGAAAATGGTCAGTTTTTGGATACAGAATATCATATGTAACAGGCCCATTGATGCTAATACTAAATCACAGTTTTCTTTCTCTTTTGATATCAGTTTTCCACCTTCTTTCTGTACTTTTATCTGATTTGTCTAGCCTTGAATGACTGTTATCTCATTGTTTGGCTCATAACTTGATAAATAGTTTCTTCATTGCTTATTAGACCCTACATTGTGTACTGGTTTATGAGCAATTTGTTCTTCGCCCACTTAAGTTTATTTACTGATTATCAATCCATGAGAGAACTGGTTCATTTGTTTATCATCTTGATTGTCTGAATACCATGTTTGAATTGAGTTATCCCACTGATCAATCTACACAAAACACAAAAACATTTTTACTTGAAGTTACCAAGCACCTTTGGTCTACAACCACAAAGGGTTTCTTGGAGTGATAACACCATCAATTTTAACCATTTAAGGTCTCAGGGTTGGCGAGTGTTCTGAGGAACATAGAGGTGTCTACATCCCATGAATCCAATCATACATCGCAGTTCAAGTCTAAAACTATCAACATACTTAACCATCAATTCCTCATAGGGAATAATATTAATCTACTCTACTTAATAAATCCTTCAAGCAATGTTGAGTGAAAACAAGTAAGAGGACATTACATAAAGAATAACCAATCAAGAGCATAAGTACAATCTTAGTCTTATGTAGCTAAACTATACATCTTCATGTTAAGAACTATCTTCTAGGAATATGTAAGGAATTTAAAAGATGAGAATTACATAATCATTATGAGAAACTATAAGAAGGTCAATCTTCTTAATAATTGCATTAAGTTTAATACTACTTTACATTATGCATCCATTTTATAAAACTAATAAAATCATTCATAATAACAATTAATAAAACTGCTTGCATATCCCTTAAAAATTAAGAGTATCATTCATAACACACAATATGGAAAAAAATCCAAGGCTACCTAACACTTCTATTGCAATGAACCTATCTTAAATTCAACCCATACTAAGAATAGATAAGGTAAGTCATATATTATCTCTGTGACAACCCCATCTGGTATGACTCCTACGGTTATGAAAATAACAAAAGGAAACCACTAAATATTGATAGTTCACTTGAAAATGGAAGAAGATTCAAGTCAACCGATATTGTAAGAATGATTTATTCAACATCCATCCAAGTCCAATGAATCGACCTTTGGTGGGTGATTCTGCCCACAGTTAACATACATGGCCAATTAATATAGATGTGCACCAATGTTGTATGATTCTGCCCATAGTTACCATATCGGCCATTTGAATCCAGATATACAACATGTATATAGATATGGGCATAATCGCCATGCATAAGCATATATATAAGACTTAAATGGCTTTACTTAGGGATTATCTTTGTCATATTTCAGCTGTACTTCGTTATTTCAGAAATATTCTTTTGCAGATTCGAAAGTGGTTTGAAAATAAAATTCAGTAATTCGAGAGTAAATGTTATATTCCAACTGTATAATTTCCATATCGTATCTACTATCTTCGAACACATATATGAAAACTATAATTCTACCTTAAGGGAACGGTATTAAGGAAAACCTAATCTAGACTATACCAGCTTTAGTAACCAAACGTCGTGCGATGAAACAACACGTTGAAACATAATAAGCCCGAACCTTAGTTAACAAGGAATTGGTTTATGAATTAAGTCAATGAAATAAGAAGTTGTTCGGCTGGCTCCATTCTTGTCATGGTAACATGAAGTTGTCTAGGTAGTCTTATTTTGTGCATGCTCGAGTTCTGAATGTTGTTTAGTAATTAGGAATAGGTATTATCGAAACTAAGTATTTATCCGGTTTCATTCTCATTCTGGTTTGTGTTGTAATTGAGTGGGATGCTTATATTAAAACATTTTTTATATGTAAATCTGATGGATTGAATTTAAAATAATTAAACATCAAATAATGAACAACCAAAAATAATTTTTGCAAGGGAGAAATTGAACCTTCTCTACAGAAAAGGGTTCGGTCGCCATTCCTAAAACTAGGGAGGCATGGGGCGGAGACCTGTGAAGTCCAAATTCTTCCTCCTCGAAAATAAGAATCCCACAGGCTGAATATCCTTTCTTGTCTCCATTCACAACTACAATCCTTCTAATCGAGAAAGGGAGAGATTAATGTTTCCCGCATGCATTAAGCAGTGTGAAGGCCATTCACAATTTTCGAGGTGCTTTCACAGGGTCTGGTTCGCCGTAGAACTCAGTAAAGGCACATCAATCATTGGGGCGAGAGGATCCGAATCGGGTTAGTTGTCTATGGAACCTCCTAAGACTGTGACCAGAACACTACGACAGCTGGGAGAGATACACCCTTCCATTCACGGGGCCGGTCTCGAAACCACGAGCATCAAGAAACAAAAATAAAAGGAGGTGGAATAAAAGGAAATCACAATACCATTTAACTCAGCAAGGAAAGACGACAACCCTATAAGTGACTCAATAGAGGTGAAGTGGTAGACGCACAACATGCAAGGTTGGGAATTTTCTAGAGATATTGAAATCAAGGGATGGTATCACAGTCAAAATACGTGAGGTCTGAGGGGGAACGCTGACTACCAACAGAAGGATCAATCGCTGTCGCCACTAGTAAAAAAAATAGCAGTAAAGGTTGCTTTCAAAAATAAAGAAATCCAGCCAGTAATCAGTCAAGAAGTAGGAATAGATAGAAAAACAATGTCCGAGGTTTGATCGCAGCCTCCAGAAGCAAGGAAAATAAGAGAGTCTAGCCTACTATCTCTCGCTGCCAAAACAGATTTCAAATTCACAGCCACTAATTACCAAAAATGAAAATGCTAGAAAGGGGTTTTCTCGGGTAATCAAATTATAGAGGAGTATGCCAGAAACAATTTTTCCAGCGTGACTGTACACAGTGAGTTTCATCGTTCAGGGGATAGAAATGAAATGATAATTACAAGGCTAGAGGTTACTCAATTGACACAGTAAAATTTTGCAGCAATGTTAAAAACACAATAATTCGTCGGAGTAAGAAAATAAATAAAAACCATTCATCCCAATGATAACCAACATTGATTGAAGTTAAATATTCATCCATCTAGATTACCATTACACAAGAAGATCTAATCATACACCCTAATGCATTCTACTCTACAAATCAAAGAGCGTATTGTTGCCCTTTTTCCTGCTTCGAGTGTCATCCGTGCGCTCCATACCGCTCCTACTCGCTGACCACTGAGACCTCACCGGTACCTCCCAGCCAATGCTAGGGGTACTCTACTTGCCCCTTATCCCCCCGAGCCACAAAGGGGCCACACACTATCCATATGGTACATCTATCTCCTAGCTTGCCTCGCAAGGCCGAGCTACCACTCCTATCCGAGCTGGGAAATCCCAACTCCCCACAAGTAATCAATCAAGTCACAAATCCGGCAGTGTAACGTTATGCTAACAACCAATCCCCTACTTCCTTCTCTTCCCTTTCTTTTATAGAGTTTTAGAACTTCCATCTTTCCCTAAATCTCATTTAATTTAAGTTTTAATAAAAATATTCTAAAAACTCTCCTTCGTACAAGTGTCATCCATCCCCCACATTTCTCCATTAACTAATTCCTTTAATTTATTAAATTGTCTTATTTCCCTCACCCACCTAGAGTTACTCCTATTTTTACTCCTAAGTGTCCCTAGATCTCCTTACAAGTTTTAAATACTTTCCCTAAAATGAAGTTGCTAATTAGTTCAATTTAGAAGGTTCTTAATTGCAGATTCTTTACTATGTTGACCTTGCTTTTTACCATAAGTTCCCCTCTTTCCCTTATTATGTTTCCTCCATTCCTTAGTTTTCTAATTTTTTTTATTCCCTTATTTCCCGTTTTCATTAGAGCCAAAAATGGCAGTTGCGCAATTAACCTCTCTTCCTTTTTATTAATAATTTAATATCTTTTACACTTTCACAAGTTAAACAATTAAATTCTTCTTTACAATTTTAAATCCATTGATTTTAATTAAATTATTACTCTCTTCATTTTACCCCAAAAATTTTATGAAGACTAAAACTATTACTTAAGTGCTTTTTAGTTAAATTTTTTTTTTTTTTACTTTTATAGGGTAATTTTTTCTTCAGGTTAGACAAAATTTTACACCTAGAGAATTTTTAGACTTAGGAATTAGATTCTGAATTGGGCGACATTTAATTAGGGAAGTTTTTTAAGAATTTATTAATGTGTTAAATGTCTTAGGGTCATCTAGGTTTGTTTCTTCATCATCATGAATGCGACGTTCCCTTTAGGACGCACTACATTCTCCAAGGGTGCCACTCGCTTCTTTTGTTTCTTTTGTGCGACGTGCTCTTCGGGATGCACCACATGCTCTAAGGGTGCCACTCACTTCTTTTGTTTCTTTTGCGCGACATACCCTTCAAGATGCACCACGTGCTCCAAGGGTGCCACTCGCCTCTTGACTGGTTGGTAGACATCAATAACTACTGGAGTCAACACTCCACCAGGTGAACTTGTGGGAGACTAAGGGCTTCTAAGGAATAAGGCCCCCACCTTATTTCACACCCCTTAGAATCATCATGAGTGATTGTCACAGTCTACCCTCACAGCATCATGGGTCCTCTCGAACTAGGTAATCATTAACCTACAGTTCGAGCCATGACGAGAGTGCTAGTAGGTTGTGGCAGGGTTGTTGTCCACACCTCTCCCTCAACCTCTCTGGTAGTCATGTGTGGCCCCTTTAATCCATATGTGAATCTGGTCGGAAAGCTATCATCATCCTGCATCATCAACAATCATGTCAAAACATGTCCACATCATATCATCAAATCAAATGTACTAAAATCACAGTAAAACAATCAAACCCCAATAACACACTCCCTGACTCAATCTAGAGTCCAAGGGGTTCTGTCGATGCCCTTGCATCCTCAGGGTCCAAAACCCTGCACACTCAGTAAAACCGAGTCAATAGCACTTGTCTGTGTCAATGTAGTAAAAAATCAGGTCATCTATCATAATGCCTCATAATCAAGAAAAAATGTTTTAATATCATAATAGTCTGGATCACTTGCAAGCAAGTGTCCTCAAAAATAAGTTTTCTCAGTGCACCAGAGTGCGATGTTACAGTAGAATAAATGCTAAATCACTCGCAGAGGTAAGGATGAAATCGTTTGCAAGGAACCAGGAAGGGATGGTTGATCCATAGGGTTATGGTTTACAGGCTTCACACAAATCTTAAGGGGTCAATTCTCTAGAGCTCTCCTTCTATAATAAGGTTCAGGGTTTTGTCAGGCAGAGATAAGAAGTGTATCTCTCTACCTTAGATAGGTTGTAGATTAATGGTATCTCTACACTATACATTCAAAATTCGTTGTACAAATAATGACCATACTCACCGTAAGAGGTGTGTAGGTGAACTATGGTGTAACAAATGAATATCGTTGTGGAATATTTGTAATGAAGTTTAATATCACAGGGAAAACTTGCATTCTAAATTCACATTCTAAAATTCGCATTTTAAAATTCGCATGAAGGTAAAATTCGCATTCTAAATATGTGTAATGAAGTTTAATATCACAGGGAAAACTCACCATCAAATTAAAATGGAAACAAATAGTAAATTCGCCATTGGCCATCAACTATTATTTAAAACACCGAGTGCATTCACCATCAACTAAATTAAAACACCGAGTGCATTCGCCAACAATTGCATTAAAATGCAAAGTACATTCTCCATCAATTACATTAAAATGCAGAGTAATTATGGATTCAAACACATTTGCTCAAGGGTAAGTCCGATGCCTATTACTGTGTGATGTCACTGACTTCCATGGGTTCTAAATAACGCAGTCCCAATACTTTAAAAAATTTCAATCGAGTCAAATTAAAGTGTAGAGGTAAAATTGTAGGCCATAGGTGTGAAAACGTTAGGTAAAATTTGCACAGTAAAGGCAGACCAGATGTATAAAAACTACTCAGTAATTTGCTGGGAAAAAACATTAAAAATGCAGATGACATGATTTTAAAAACACAGGGATCATTTCATTAAAATACAGAGATCCTTTCATCAAATGCAAGGGGTAATAAGAGGATTGTGGAAGGAAGGATAACAATCGTAGAAGTACTCATTCGCAAAAGGATAAAGGCAATCCATCAATCATGAACTATTAACAAGGGTAGACAACTGGGCAATCATCCTTTGCTCATCATCCACGCATAGAAAAGCAGGGCATTAGAATCTATAGTTCATTGTGCAGCGAAGTGACAACCGTCGATTTGTCTCCTTGCCGACTGCTCAGGCGTGGATTGACAAAATAGGGATGAGGACGAAGACCGAACATAAACTCTTCATAAAAATCAATTTAAAACCAACAAGATAGTCACAACATCAAGGATTGAATGGCAAGGGAATCAAGTCAAGCAATGAGCTTAAGGCTATGGGAATTTAAGCTCTCGATTACACTGCTAAGTCAACACCTTATTTACACAGTTAAAATACATAAATGAAAGCATAAGGTATATAATACTCTATCATGCAGAATCAAAGTAAGTGTATCATAGCCCAAGTCATGCGCTCTGAGTCATTGTCCCACGCGCTCCATGCAACTCCTTCTTTCTGACCGATTTGACTTCATCGGTACCTCCCAACCAATGCTAGGTGTACTCTTTTTCCCCCTTATCCCCCTGAGCCACAAAGGGGCCACTCTCACTAAACTAGAGAACAACTAGCTCCCAGCGCGGCTTGCAAGGCCGAGCTACCACTCCTCACCGAGTTGGGTATCCCAACTCCCACAAGCTAAGTCAGTCAAGTCTAAATTTCTGCAGCGTAACGTTACACATCATAGAACCCCTCCATCATCCTCCTCCTCCCTCCTTTATATAGAGTTTCTAAGTCATTTACTTTCCGAAATTTCCATTTAATTTATTGTTCAATAATTTAATTCATAAAAATCCTCCTCGTACATGTGTTACCCATCCCCTTCATTGCACCATAAATTAATTTCATTCATGAATTAATTACTCCTATTTCCCCCAGCCACCTAAAAGCATTCCTAGAATCGCTCCTATGTGTCCCCAAATTTCCCTACACATTCTAAATACTTACCCCCTTACTAATTTACTATTTGATTTCAATTTAGAAAGTTCTTAAATGCAAGATACCTTACTAAGTTAGTCATTCTGCTTTTTCCTCATGTTTCCCTTTCTCTTTATGTTTCCCCCTTTTACCTTAGTTTCCTAATTCTTTTAAATTTCCCTCTTTCCCTTTTTATCTAAACTCAAATTAGTAATTGTAGGAAATCATCTTTGTCCCCCTTTTTTTTTAATAAATAAACTTTAATTAGCATGTGTAAGAAAACAATCATTACCTTTTTAAAATTGTAAGTCCCTCAATAATTTGATTTTAATAATTTAATCAAATTTCTTACCCCCTTTTCATCACATGTTTAATGATGTTTATTATTATTATTATTATTTTACCACAAGTATTATTGTAACATCCCTCTCTAGTGCACTAAGCAAACTTATTCTTTGAGGACACTTGCTCGCAAGTGATCCAGATTATTATGCTATTAAGACTTTTGATTTTGATTATGAGACATTATGGGTTGATGACATGTTGTTTTATTGCATTGACATAGACAGGTGCTAGTGACTCGGTTTACTGAGTGTGCAGGATTTTGGACCTCGAGGATGCAGAGGCATCGATGGAACACCTTGGACTCTGGATCGAGTCAGGGAGTGTACCATTGGGGTTTGATTGTTTTTACTATGATATTAGCACATCTGCTTAGATGATACGATATGGATACATTTTGACATGATTTGTTGATGATGCAGGCTGACGATCGCTTGCCAACCAGATTCACATATGGAGTAAAGGGGTCACGCACGACTACCGGAGATGTTGAGGGAGAGGTGTGGACAGCAGCCCTGCCACAGCCTACTAGCACTCCCATCGTGGCTCAAACTATAGGTTAATGATTACCTAGTTCGAGAGGACCCACGATGCCATGAGGGAAAACTGCGACAATCACTCATGATGATTCTAAGGGGCGTGCAATAAGGCGGGGGCCTTATTCCTTAGAAGCCTTTAGTCTCCCACAAGTTCACCTTGCGGAGTGTTGAATCTAGGGGTTATTGATGTATACCAAGTCAGTCAAGAGGCGAGTGGCACCCTTGGAGCACATGGTGCATCTTGAAAGGCATGTTGCGCAAGGAAAATGGAGAGTGACGAGTGGCACCCTTGGAGCATGTAGTGCATCCGGAAGGGCACATTGTGCAAGGGAAAATATGAGGCAAGTGGCACCCTTGGAGCACCTAGTGCTCCTGAAGGGCACGTCGCGTTGTTGATGTTAGAGGAATGAACTTAGACAACCTTAGGATGAATAACGTGTTAAGTATTTTAAAAACAAGTTCCCTAATTAAAAGTCGCCCGATACGAGAATTTAAGATTAAGTCTAAAATATGCTAGTGGTGAAATTTTGTCTCTCTATAAAAAAAAATAGATATATAATAATAATAATATTAACAAAAATAAAAACCACTTGAATAATAATTATGATCTTCGTTAAATCTTGAGAAATAAAGGAATTAAGAAATTAATTGTTTTAACAAAAATCTATTGGATTAAAATTTAGAAAGGGAATTAATTGTTTTAGTATTTGATAATTTAAAATATACTAATTAAGTAAGAAAAGGGAAAAAGGGGTTAATTTCCACACCTGCCTTTTTGATTTCTAAGTAAAAAGGGGAAAGAGGGGAAAATTTAAAATATTAGGAAACTAGGAAAACAGGTAAACACAAAAGGGGAAAAAGGGCATCTCAAAGGAAAAAGAGGAAAGTCAACTTAGTAAAGAATCTACCATTTAAGAGCTTTCGAAGTTTAAACTGAATTAGCAACTTCATAAATAGTCAAAGCCTTTAAAACCTGTAAGGGAATTTGGGGACACCTAGGAGTGATTTTAGGAGTAACTCTAGGTGGGTGAGGGAAATGAGATAATTAATTAATTAAAGAAGTTAGATAATGAAGGAATGTAGGGGATGGGTGACACTTGTACAGAGAATAATTTTTTAGGAATTTTTTTTTAAAACTTTAATTAAATGAGATTTTAGGAAAGAAAGGAAGTTTGAAACTCTATACAATGAAGGAAGGAGAAGGATGAAGGATCATCTTCTGTTTGCGTAACGTTATGCTACATAAATATCTACTTGACTAATTTTCTTATCGGAGTTGGGATACCCATCTTGGAGAGAAGTGGTAGCTCGGCCTTGCGAGGTGAGATGGGAGCTAGTTGAAATCTCTAGATAGTGTGTGTGGCCCCTTTGCGGCTCGGGGAGCTAAGGGGGAAGAAGAGTACCTCTAGCATTGGCTGGGAGGTACTGGTCAAGTCTCGACGGTCAGCAAGTAGGAGTTGCACAGAGCGCGTGGGATGTCAATCAGAGTAGGAAAACATGCAACGGTACTGTAATGTACCTCAAATTTACCATAAAAAAAAATTCTATGACATAATTCAACTTCATTTAAGCTTAGAATTTAAGAGAAGGTAATATTCAATTCGATCCATACTGACATTATTACACCAGTCTAGTTTACTTCGAACATAAATTTGTCAAAGTAATCAGTTCCGCACATTTAAATTATGCTTGTGATTGCAAGTCTAGATCTTCATGACTGCCAGAATAGTAGGCAACTTGATTGTTTTCCATGTGCACGTGTAAAGGTGAATATTATCGTTTTTACTGTAGGAAATTTTTCTTTAATTCTCTATTAACATCTGTACTTAATTTTCCACCTACAAGTAAGTACATACCTATATCTTCTCCATATAATAAGTCATGCGTCGTACAACATTGACTAGTAATATGAACTGTTATTATTGTACTTCTATCTCGAATGAAGATCCTCCAACATTTTCTACCAGTCCATTCATTACAGTATTTGAGTTGTTCCTACAACAATAATTCCTACTATGTTTCTACAGTTTTGTAAAGGAACAGAGGTCAATCGAGTTTTCGGTGATTACAAGTGCCGAATAAACAAAGGATCCCACTATTTGCCAAAATCCAAAATAGGGCACGACTATGGGCCAAGACTTTGGGGTTTCAGGGTTCGGGGTTTAACGAGTACAAAAGGCAGACATCAACACACCACATTTCCCGAAATTGCGAAAAGATGCTGAGAACTTTAGGATTTCGAGGTTTGGGATTTTGTGAATACAAAAAGCCAAACCTCAACACACAACAACTCCCAAAATTGCAAAAAGTGATCATCACTTCAGGATTTCAGAGTTCAGGATTTCGTGAGTATAGAAGCCCAACATGAACACACAACAACTCCCGAAATTGAAAAAAGATATCATCACTTCGGGATTTCAGAGTTCAAGATTTCGCGAGTACAGAAGCTCAACATCAACACACAACAACTCTCGAAATTGCGAAAATGTAAAGTGGGATCAACACTTCAGGGTTTCAGGGTTCGAAATCCTATGAATGCAGAAGTCAAAACATCAAAACACCACAATTTTCGAATCGCAAAAGGAATGTGGGACCCGCATTTCAGGGTTTTGGGGTTCGGGACTTCGTGACTTCAAGTACCCAACAACGACATATACAAACTTTCAAAATGCGAAAAAAGGGAAAGGTGAGACCCTCATTTCGAGATTTTGGGGTTTGAAACTTCACGAGTTCCGATGTCCAAACATCAACATATACAAACTTATGAAACGCGAAACAAGGGAAACGTGAGACCCGCATTTCGGGATTTCGGGGTTCGAAACTTCGTGAGTTCCGATGTCCAAACATCAACATATACAAGCTTTCGAAATGCGAAACAAGGGAAAGTTGAGACCCTCATTTCAGGATTTTGGGGTTCGGAACTTCACGAGTTCTGATGTCCAAACATCAACACATAAAAAATCCTGAAATGTCGAAAGATGAAAGGATGTGGGACCAATGCTTCGGGATTTTGGGATTCGGGGTTTCAAATTCCCAACAACAACCCACGACAACTCCTGAATGCCGAAAGGTGAAAGGATGAGGGACCAACGCTTCAATATTTTGGGATTTGGGGTTTCGGTGTTTCAAATGCCAAACAACAATACATAACAACTCCCGGAAGCCGAAAGGTGAAAGTATGTGGGTCCAACGCTTTGGGATTTTGGGTTTCGGGGTTTCGGGGTTTGGAAAAGCAAGGGAACTTTGCATAAATGTAACCAGCAAGTCTCGAAAGATGAAATTCACATTATTTTCATAATGCTAAGATTTTTTCCTTGTACTGGTATTATTACTTTCGTCCTGTGAAATAGTAGGTGTAGAAGGATTCAATATCTGTTACCTAACAGAATTCTGAAAAATCTAAACTTATGATTTTATACGCGTATATAATCTATAAAAGGGTAATATAGGACAACAATTTTTCTGTATAAGGTAATTTATCTTATAATCATTTAGAGTCTCTTTTAATCAGTGTATTAGACACCAACAATACTAGATCTGTGCATCATAAATATAATTTCACTTCCATAAGAGTTTGGTGATTAAATATCGGTGTTCCATGGGATCTATGTGTGGCTTCCTGGGTCCTTGACTATAGAAAGGATTTTCCCTACTGACGTTAATCTCCCCTTTTTCTTCTTTATGTATATAACATAATTATAGGTGCTTCTGTCTAGATTTTTCTTACAGGAGGGACTATTCTAGGGTTGGGATGTCTATTTTCGAACTTTGCGACAACAGACAAATTATATCCATGAAAATATTTTTATCTTCCGCAACAATTATACATATTTCATCACTCACATGTGAACATTCCATGAGATGTATTACAAATATATATAAATACAGATTTCCTTCACATATATTCCTCACAATGAACATATATGATCAATGAAATAGTTTAAATTACTGCAATTAGGTATAATCACACAATAGATACCAGCCATCAATCAATATATAGCCATTCAAAATAGAGAGGGTAGATCAACCTATTTGAATCCAATCCACAGGAAGACAAAGGGAACAACCACATTCCTCCCAACTGTAGAAAAGGGAAGCCAAAGTCACTTGCCCGATTCACCCCCTAGCCTGACCATGAATCCATGAGGGCGAACTTGGAAACTCCTCCTTAGCAATGCCCTTCAATTCCAACAATTATTTTCTTGCCTCACACTGACTCAACAGTGCTCATAACAACAAGGCAATTCTGTTTCAGCAGGCTCCTCTTGCCTCACACTCAAATCTGCAGTGTTCATAATAGCAAGAGAGCTCATGAATCTTTTCCGAGCATACTTGGCAGCATCCTGCGTCCTCACATATGCTATTTATCATTTTTTTGCTCGGGTCGTTTTCCCTCCTTTGGGGATTTTTACAGCTCTCTTAATCCCTAATTTTGCAGGGGCTGCCAGTGGCCAAATCTCTGATTTTCCACTTCTCATAATCAGCCTAGAGGCAATTCCAACATGTTCCCCCACTCATAGAGTCATGGTCAACTGATTTTAACATGGATGTTCCATTTTTCCTCCTGCAATTAATATAAATATTCTGTTGTGATACAAGTGTCATAGTGTAATAGTTAGTTGTCTCCAAACATATCTCTGCCCAGTAGTCACAATAATTAAATACAATTATTGAATTCAAAATTGCCATAAATGTCAAAAATTTTCCAGATTCGAATTTTCCAAAAACAGAAATACATTTCTAGCACATAAAAATATTTTATTTTTGGGGGGTGTCACATCCTTTCCGCCCTTCAGTAAAACACTGTCCTCAGTGTTCATTCCTTTTCTGTAATAGGATTGGATGAAATCTCCGCAAATATCCTTCCAATTTGCAAGTGGCCTCCTCAGGACTAAAGTGCTTCCATTGCACCTTTACCTGAGTGACAACTTTGTTCTGAAGTGCTATTTCTCTCCGATCCATAATGTGTAGGGGTTCCACCTGGAACTCGCCTTCGGGTTCCACCTGCACCAAGTTCCAATCAATCAACTGAGTAGGGTCATGATTATACCCTTTCAACAAAGAAACATGAAATACATTATGAATTCTTAGATTAGCTGGAAGTGCAAGCTGATATGCTACAGGTCTAATTCGAGCTAGTATCTCGAAGGGCCCATAAAACCTGGGTGCCATCTTGGCACAGTTCCCCAACTTCAATGAGATTTTTCGGGATTTGACCTTCAAATAAACATGGTTTCCCATTTGAAATTCCAAGTGTCTTCTTTTCTGATCCGCATAGCTCTTATGTTTGTCCTGTGCCTCTTTCAAGTTCTATTGTACCTTCCTTACCGTGTTCTCCATTTCCTAGAGCATATCTGGTCCAACCATAATTTTGTCAGTCGGATTATCCTAGCTAATTGGAAGTGTACACTTTCTTTTGTACAATATTTAGAAAGAGCTCAACTTAGCCGAAGTTTGGTACCCATTGTTATATGCAAATTCTACCAAGTGTAGGTAGTCTTCCCACTTGTTTGGCTTTGTTCTTACATACATGCAGTGCATATCCTCTATGATTTGGTTTGTCCTTTTGGTTTGTCCATCCGTTTGTGGATGATAACTCGTACTAAAATTCAAATTAGTATTTAGTCCTGCAAACAATTCCTTCCAAAAAGTAGATGTGAATTTTACATCTCTATCTGAAATCACCATTTTAGGAATACCATGCAATCTAAAAATTTCTTTCATGAATATTTCAGCAATATTAATAGCTTTAAAAGTAGACTTTATAGGAATAAAGTGTGTATACTTACTGAGTTTATCGATTATAACCATGATTGAATCATTCGGTTTCTATGTTTTTGGAAAACCTGTTATAAAGTCCAGTGATATGGTCTCCCATTTCCATTCTGGTACTGGTAATGGCTGTAATAGGTTGCCTGGATGCTAGTGTTCGACCTTAACCTACTCACAATCTTGGCACCTAGCCAAGTACTCTACTGCTTCACCCTTCATATTAGGCCAGTAAAATAGTTTTTCGAGTGTTGTTATTGTTTTCTGGTAACATGGATGGCCAGAGTATGGTTTCTTATGCACTTCATCTAAAATAGTTAATTCTAGCTCTGTTGAATCTGGTATGTAAAGTCTATTTTTAAATCTTAATAGTCCCTTCTTGTCGATACTTATCTTTGGCTTATTTGAGTTTGTGATATTGTTTTTGAAATCTTTCCATCATCTTAGTGTAATTTTCGTCATTAATGCCTATCGTTCTTATTCTTTGTTCCATATCACATTCTCCCTTGCTGATATTTATCTCAAATAACCCATGGATTTTGCGGCTTAAAGCATCTGCCACTTTATTTTCCTTACCCTTGATATGTCTGACCTTGAAGTCAAATTCACTCAGGAAGGCTAGCCACCTTTCTTGTCTTGCATAAAGGTCTGGTTGGTTAAACAGATATTTCACCCCACTATTATCCGTCAATAGTAAGAATTTTCTACCCATTATATAGTGTCGGCACATTTTTAAGGCATGTATTACTGCTGCCAATTCTAATTCATAAGTGACATAATTTCACTCGTGTTCCTTTAATTTCTCGGACTTATAACAAATCATGTGCCCTTCCTGAGTTATAAAACCACCTAGTTCGTCTTTACTTGCATCAACGCATACTGTGAAGTCTTTATCTGGGTCTGCTACCTTCAAAATGGGTGCTGATGTCAATAATTCTTTTAGATTGTTAAAACTATCTTGACACTTTTGTGACCAGTTAAACATGGTCCCTTTCTTCTGTAATGATGTGATAGGGTAGGCTATCTTGGAGAACCCTTCTATAAATTTGTAATAATATCCGGTGATTCCCTTGAATGACTGGATATCTGCCACATCCTTAGGCACTAGCCATTCCATAATTTATTTTATCTTTCGGGGTCTACAACAATACCTTCTGAGGAAAAGACATGTCATAAATATTGTATTTACTTTTGATAAAAATCACATTTGTCAAATTTTGTGTATAGTTTGTGTTTCCTTAGTGTTTTCAGAACTATTCGTAAGTGTTCATCATGTTCCTCGTCTGTTTTAGAATAGACCAGAATATCGTCGATAAATACTACTATGAACTTGTCTAAGTACTGGTTGAAAATGTTGTTCATCAAGCACATAAATGTGGCTAGTGCATTAGCGAGTCCAAAAGGTATGACTACAAACTCGTAGTGTCTGTATCCTGTACGAAAAGTTGTTTTGTTTATGTCCCGATCCTTTATCCTAACTTGATGATAATCGGATCGTAAATCCAATTTTGAGAAGATCTTGGCCCCACCAACTTGATCGAACAGATCATTTATCCATGGTAAGGGGTATTTGTTCTTAATGGTCACTTTGTTCAGTTGTCTATAATCAATACATAGTCTTAGAGTACCATCTTTCTTTTTCACAAAGAGGACTGGTGCACCTCATGGTGAGACACTTGGTCTGATATATTCCTTGTCCAACAATTATTGTAATTGTATTTTTAATTTTGTCAGATCTGGTAGACTCATTCGGTAGGGTGATTTTGAGATAGGGGCTGATACGGGTAATAAGTCTATAGAGAAATCTATTTCTCTCCTAGGAGGTAATTATGGTATCTCATCAACAAACATGTCTCTGAATTCACGTAAGACAACAAAGTCTTCTAGCTTGGGCTTATCTTTTTTTCTAATAGATTCGTTACTTGTATGGCGTAAACTTGACATCCCTTTCTAATACATTTCTTGAATTGCATCGCTGAAACTTGTCTGACTGACACAGGTTTTAGTATACCTTGGTTTGTTCTAACAGTGCCAAAATTATCTTTGTAGCTAAGTATCTTTATATAAAAGTCTATTACTACTTTGTGTTGTTCCAACCAATCCATCCCGATAATCATATCATAAGATTTTAGTGGTAGGATGTTCAGATTGGTCCTTATCTTTTGACCATTTAAGATGAACTCAAGATCATAAATAAAGTTAACTACTTTTCTTTTAGTACCTATTGCTAGTTGTACAAGCCAAGATTTTTCGTGCTTTTGTTTCTTAAGTTTATTCAACTCCACTACATCAGGAGTAATATAACTTAACGTAGCTCCAGGGTCAATTAAAATAGAAATTTGAGTGTCATGGATTTTACCTTCGATTTATACCACCGAGGACTGGTGGTCAACTTGTCAACCATTTATGGCTTCTTTTATCTGATGAAAACTTTTTCCCATGTCTCCCACTATCGAGGCTTCCTGTAAATTGTGATCAATAGTTCTATTTGTTGTAATTAAACATGGACAGTTCCTCCTTAGATGAGGCTCTCCACACTCCCAACACTTTAATGGCTTGTGGGAGTTGTCCCCAAACTTCTTCGTTCCCAGGTTTACCGGTTTACCACTACCTTGCGTGTTCGGATGATTGGAGTGAAAATATTTCCTTGGGAAACTTTTTGTTGAATTCCGATAAGGGCTTGGCTGGTATCCCTTCTTTTCCTAGTTTATTCCATCTTGCTTCTTATCCTTCCAGGTCTTGGGAAACTCTACCCACTATTGATATTGGTCATATCACATTCATTCTTTCATGAATACCTCACTCAAGGATTTGGGGTTGTCAAACTCAATTATGTCCCTGTAGGATTGTGGTAAACAACTTAAGAATCACTAGATTTTTACCTTGTCCTCCCGGATGTATGGTACGAACTTTAGTAGTTCTAGAAATTTATTTATAAGGTCCTCCATCGTCATTTGTCCGAGTCGTAACTCATAAAATTATTTCGTCTTCCTTTCATAATAGCTTTCAGAAAGGTATTGTTTCTTGAAATACTTCTTGAATTCGAACAATTCCAACTGTTTCTCCTTTAGGCCCTTGGCCAATTTTAGGTGCTCCCACCAAATGCTGGCCTTCCCCTTCAGATTGTAGATGGCCATTTTGACCTTCATGTTATTGGAATAGTTGTAGATTTGGAAGTATTTTTTTATGTCCAACAACCATGCCTCGACTTCTTCTCCTGTCCGAGATTCAACATCAACACACAACAACTCTCGAAATTGCGAAAAGTGATCAACACTTAAAGATTCCGGAGTTCGGGATTTCACGAGTAGAGAAGCCCAACATCAACACACAACAACTCCTGAAATTGCGAAAAGGTAAAGTGGGATCAACACTTCGGGGTTTCGTGGTTCGAAATCCTATGACTTCAAAAGTCAAAACATCAAAACACCACAATTTCCGAATCGCGAAAGGAATGTGGGACACACATTTTAGGGTTTCAGTGTCCGGGACTTCGTGACTTCAAGTACCCAACAACAACATATACAAACTTCCAAAATGTGAAAAAGGAAAGGTGAGACCCGCATTTCAGTATTTTGGGGTTTGGAACTTCGCAAGTTTTGATGTCCAAACATCAACATATACAAACTTCCGAAATGGGAAAAAAGGGAAACGTGAGACCCACATTTCGGGATTTCAGGGTTTGGAACTTCGCGAGTTTCGATGTCCAAACATCAACATATACAAACTTCAAAAATGTGAAACAAGGGAAAGGTGAGACCCGCATTTCATAATTTTGGGGTTCGAAACAATGCAAGTTCCGATGTCCAAACATCAACATATACAAACTTCCGAAATGAGAAACAAGGGAAAGGTGAGACCCACATTTTTGGATTTCAGGGTTCAGAACATCGCGAGTTCCGATGTCCAAACATAAACACATAAGAAATATTGAAATGCCGAAAGGTGAAAGGATGTGGGACCAACGCTTTGGGATTTCAGGATTCGGGATTTCGGGGTTTCAAATGCCAAACAACAACCCATGACAACTCCCAAATGTCTAAAGGTGAAAGGATGTGGGACGCACACTTCGGAATTTCAGGATTCAGGGTTTGAGGGTTTCAAATGCCAAACAACAATACATAACAACTCCTGAAAGATGAAAGGTGAAAGGATGTGGGTCCAATGCTTCGGGATTTTGGGATTCGGGGTTTCGGGGTTTGGAAAAGAAAGGGAACTTCGCATAAATGTAACCAGCAAGTCCCGAAAGCCGAAATTCACATTATTTTCATAATTCTAAGATTTTTTCCTTGTACTGGTCTTATTACTTTCATCCTATGAAACAGTAGGTGTAGAAGGATTCAATATCCATTACCTAACAGAATTCTGAAAAATCTAAACTTAAGAGTTTATACGCGTATACAATCTATAAAAGGGTACAATAGGACAACAATTTTTCTGTATAAAATAATTTCTCTTATAATCATTTAGAGTCTCTTTTAATCAGTGTATTAGACACCAATAGTACTAGATCTGTGCATCATAAATATAATTTCACTTCCATAAGAGTTTGGTGATTAAATACCGGTGTTCCGTGGGATCTATGTGTGGCTTCCTGGGTCCTTGACTATAGAAAGGATTTTCCCTACTGACGTTAATCTCCCCTTTTTCTTGTTTATGTATATAAAATAATTATAGGTTCTTCCATCTAGCATTTTCTTACAGGAGGGACTATTCTAGGGTTGGGATGTCTATTTTCGAGCTTTGTGACAATAGACGAATTATATCCACGAATTTTTTTTTATCTTCTGCAACAATTATACATATTTCAACAGTCAGATGTGAACATTCCAGGACACGTATTACAAATATATATAAATACAGATTTCCTTCACATATATTCCTCACAACGAACAAATTTGATCAATTAAATAGTTTACATTACTGCAATTAGGTATAATCACAGAATAGATACTGGCCATCAATCAAAACATAGCCATTCAAAATAGAGAGGGTAGATCAACATATCTGAATCCAATCCGCGGGAACACAAAGGGAACATCCACGTTTCTCCCAACCATAGAACAAGGCAGCCAAATTCACTTGCCCAATTCACCCCCTAGCCTGATCATTAATCCATGAGGGTGAACTTGGAAACTCCTCCTCAACAATGTCCTTCAATTCCAACAGTTATCCTCTTGCCTCACACTTACTCAACAGTGCTTATAACAACAAGGCGATTATGTTTTAGCAAGCTCCTCTTGCCTCACACTCAAATCTGCAGTGTTCATAACAACAAGAGATATCAAGAATCTTTTCCCAACATACTTGGCAGCGTCCTGCCTCCTCGCATATGCTATTTATCAATTTTTTGCTCGGGTCTTTTTCCTTCCTTTGGGGATTTTCGCAGCTCTCTTAATCCCTGATTTTTAGGGGCTGCCAGTGGCCAGATATCTGATTTGCCACTTCTCATAATCAACCTAGAGGCAGTTCCAATATGTTCCCCCACTCATGGAGTCATGGTGAACTGATTTTAACATGGTTGTTCTATTTGTCCTCCTGTAATTAATATAAATATTTTGTTGTGATACAAGTGTCATAGTCAAATAGTTAGTTGAGTCTAAACAGATCTCTATCCAACAGTCACAATAATTAAATACAATTATTAAATTCGAAATTCGAAATTGCCATAAATGTCAAAAAATTTCCAGATTCGAATTTGCCAAAAAAGGAAATAAATTTCCAGCACATAAAAATATTTTATTTTTGGGGGATGTCACAGGTGCGCTTCTTTGTTGGATGGTATATTGTTGTAGGTTTTATGCTTGGATCTGTTTATTAAATGATAAAGTAAAATGATGTTCTTTTTGAATTTTATGACTAAAACCTTCCTTAGCCTAGCTCGATGGTTATTGTCTCCCATGGCCTTCATTGTCCCGCATGTATTGATCACCTGGCTGTGAATGATTGTGTCTTTCTTGGTTTCTTTCCTTTAGTCCTTAGCTCCTCAGTCCTCACCTGAGAAGTTGGCCAGGAGATTGATCTACGGTCATCGCCTTAGCATTAAAATACCTATGGATCTCAATGCCCTACTTTTCTGTGCGAGGATGACGAGCGAAGGACACACCTGCTAGTCATCTACCCTTGATGTTTGTGTTTAGCTGAAGGTTCGCCTTGTGCCCCGATGCATTCAATTAACCCTGCACTGTGACTGCTGGTGAACTTTATCCTTAAAATTTTCTTGTTATATTTGTCATTGTCTCGTTTTACCTCATCATTATTGGTGGATCAATCTTAACCCAACTTTGTTCATGAAAAAAAGAAATTTTTTTAGTCGACATGTAATGGTATCCTAGCAATGCACAAAAAGCCCTTTCGGTTGACAATTTTTCTTGTCTTGTGGTTGAGTTTTTTATTTATTTATTTATGGTAAATCGAATTACAGTTCCCTATATGCATTGAACCATGTGTCGACTAAGTAATAATTCCTCTGCATTTAGCTTGGCATTCTCACTGTGTATTTGATTGCCCTCAAAACTTTTGAAAATTTAATTGGGACTGTAGCTAGCTTCTTACCATGAATTCATAGGTGGTGTGTTCTCTGCCCCTATCTGCGTGGGGTCACATTGAGGGTATTCACCTTCCCTTCAGTTGCCACCATTTATTTCTTTTACCAGCAATTTTGTTTTTTACCACCAGTTGACCCCGATTTTCTGTATTGTTACATGGATTTAAATTTTACTATGACTGTCTTGATGTCCATGTTTTTCTTGGAGGTGGAGTATTGGTACGACTGTGTTTTTGTTGATGGTCACGTTTGAGTTTTGGATTTCACCCTTCTCTGCACATGGTGTCATTTTCCTTAACAAATTTCTCACCTCCTTCACCACGGCCTGGATCACATTGACGAGAAACTTGCCACCATGCTCAAATGTTGCACACAGTGATAACACTGTTCACACCATGTTACACCCAGTCCTTGATAGAACTCCTGGATAGATATTTGTTAGCCTTTGGGTAGCGAATTATCTAGAGGCATCCATAATGTAATAGCATTTACCCTTGGTCTTCTCGCAACCTTAGCAGTATTCCCATCATGTTGTACACAACAAAGTTACTGTGATCCAATGCCAACTTAATGCATTTGTAATGGACTGAGGCGTAATGTGGGACTATGGATGCTGAATTCGATTGCAGTGATACCATTTTTCTTCTTAGACAGTAAATTACTGTTGTCTTAGTCAACGATTACCAATCATTCCTCTTTACAACAATCTACGCCTTGTTTTCCTGAGCAGTAGTTTAAACCATCACATTGATAATGGTAGTTTAACCCATTCTGTCATAATCATTGCTAAGTTTGGTTTAACCTATTATGCCGTAAATAGGTATCAAGATATGGGTAAAATTTCTTTCTGCGCAGGTTAAACCTTTCCTCACGAATTTCCTGGCGCATTGACTTTCTTATCCTAACTCCCAGGCTTCAATTACCAATTACTGTCTTCACCTATTAATGGACAAATAAGCAATTATTGATTACTGTCTTCCATTACTAATTATAAAAAGTAGTTGAAAAAGGAATGCTTTTATTTATTTATTTAATTTAGAGAAGAAAAGGAATGTTTATGGAAATAGTACGTTCAGTTGAAAAAGATGATTCCTAAATGGTGAGTCTTAGTTGTTTAAAGAAGGGATTTATTATTAAAGAGAAATTGGTTAAAAAGGGTTGGGACAATAAGTTAAACTTTCTAATTTTTCACTCACCTTATAATCAATTTAAGAACTCATTTCCTTCTCTTAAGAATAACTTCTCCTAGTCTAAGTAAATGATTAAACCTTCTCACTTTTTGTTAGCATTTTTACTACTTACATATTCAAGAGGAATTCCAAGGAATAATGCCAAGGACTCCCTTGATTATTGATGATTCTCTTAGGAACTACCTTGAGAAAAGGCTTAGTTCGTTTTCACGGCTTAACAAGCATTGATTTTTATGATTCCACCATGTTACTTATGTTAATCATTCGCGATAAATTATATTATGACTTGGTACCATTGTATATAAATTGTTAAACCTTTAATTTAGATCGATTCTTAATGCTAAATTAAATTAACATGTTGACCTAATTGCAATTTTTTAAATGATTTCAATGCTAACATAAAGTTGTAATCGACAAATTGAATTGTGACCTACTATTAGATTGTAAATCTACTATCAGATTGTAAATCTACGATAAACCTAAACTTGTTCAATGATCTGTAATTAGCATCAATTTAGATCATATATATTGACCATTTAGCTTGGATTAATGGTTGGGTAGTTGATGAGGTTGTTTTTAGCTTGCGCTTCCCGTTGAGGATTGTTGTTCATTATAATTAATGTCTGTACTTGGTTGTTAAAATTTCAGTGTGCTTGGTCTACTTGTGTCGGGGGGGAAATGTAGACACCTCCTTGTTCCTCAGAACAATCACCATCCCTGAGACCTTAAATGGTCAAAATCGATGGGAACCTGGGCTTGAGTGTTGCTTATGTGTCCTGGAGGTCCTAACTATTGCAGGGTAGGACAGGTGGTTAGTCATTCCTGGAGGTCCTAACTATTGCAGGGTAGGACAGGTGGTTAGTCATTCTTATTCTTCGTCGGTTGATTGTCGTACATTGCTTCCAGGTGCTTGATGTGCTTCTTAGGTTGCTATGTTGTTGTCATGTGAGTTACATGCGTCATGTTTGTTGTCGTGTTACGATGTAGAGTATAATGTCCTTATTACCCTTCTACACACGCACACACAGAAAGAAAAATAAAATCCTGCACTTGTTATGAGAGGCTTGTTGTCGTAACTAAATGGGAGGGTTGTTACATATGGTATCGGAGCTGGTTCAACCCGCAACTTGGGATCGCTACAGCTTCCGTTGATATAATTTGATTATACTGTTGCTAATCGAGTTGACTTGTGTGCATGTAGGTAATCATGGTTAGAGGACGTTGCGGAGGTAGACGACGGGGTGGTAGGGGAGGAGGCACGACGCCTCCAGTAACATCCACGTCTTAGGGTTCTAACCCTGAGGGAAACGAGTAAGTTCTCGGAAATGAGAATATAGTAGTTGGTGATGTAGTTAGAATGATGAGATCTTTCCAGTGCATTCCCGAGGCACTGATTAGCTATTTGGATAGAGAAGAGGCTAGGGCGCTGACACCCACTAAGGTTCCATCGCACACTCTAGTTGGTGCTGGTATAATTCACCATGAACTCGAGAAGGTCAAGTTTCCTGAGTTCTTTGGTGCCTCGGATATCACAGTCGCTGAGGCATGGTTGATGAACATGGTGATGTGCTTCGCACTTCGTGATTATACCTCCAAAATGAAGGTTCGCATGGAAGTCTTTCAACTAAAGGGGAGTGCTCTTCTATGGTGGAAGACGTTGCTACCGCAACTGAACCTGGTCGTCAAGGATGTGTCTTGGGAATTGTTCGAGGAACGGTTCTGAGAGAGGTACCTTTCAGAGGAATTCATTGAGTGTTAGCTCAATGAGTTCAATGCCTTACGACAGGGAGTTTGTACGGTGGCCATTTTATGGAGTTGCTCTGATATGCTCCGCACCCTAACACTGAGAGACTTAAGGTCAACAGGTTCGTGTTCAGCCTTAATGACAGCCTACATGCAAAGGTTAGGATTTTGATGCCTCAAACCTTGCATGATGTCATCCAGAAGGCCCTCATAGCAGAAGAGGATCTTATCAATGGGGGTCAGACCAGGACTTCCACGAGACCAGTAGGGAAGGTATCATCTGGAGCACAACAGCATCAGACAACAGCCAGACATACACCAGGATATTGTGGCTTTCAGAGGGGATCCACTTTCACTACACCTCAGTGACCTATGCCTCAGTAGTGGACACCTTATCAGGGACCATAGTATCAACAACAATGTCGCCTGCAACAGTAGTAGTTTAGGCCTGTTCAACAGAATAGACCAGGGTTCCAGACTAGTGGGCCGTCATCTTCTACTTTGGGTACCAAAACTACTGGGCCGAAGAAGGGTGTTGGATGTGTGGGGAGCCACACTATCATCAAGACTGCCCTGTGGAGAGGACTAGAGTATCTGGATCAGTCGAACCCACTATTGTGGGAGATATGGGCATGGCCCATCAGATTCATGCAACGGTGAATAACTGCCAGGCGGAGCATCAGTCAACTGTGCTCGAGATGATAGGTACCGTCACTAACCAAACCCTTAGTATTTTGATAGATACCAGTGCTACAGAGAGTTTCATTTCTAGTGCAGCGCTAAAAGGGATTAAGGTAAAGGCAGTCGAACATGACGAGTTTAGCTTCGTAGAGATGGCTTCAGGAGAAAAATTGAAGGTTGGAGGAAAGGGTATGGGCTGTGTCCTTAACCTAGGAGAGTTTGTCACAAGGGACAACTTGTACATCAGAATCCTAGGATCTTAAGATGTCGTGATTGGTATGGACTCGTTGGAATTGCATGAGGAGATACTCAACTGTAAGATGAAACGGTTGAGCTTGGTCAATGATGAGGGACAAAGATGTGTGATTGTAGGGTGGAACCAGGGAATTTCCCTGAGGTTCATTTCTTCCTTGTAGCTTCGGAAGAGGATGCACAAGGGATGTAATATCTATGTGATCCTTGCGTTAAACAAGAAGGGAGTCGCAGGAGGTTTAGAACACCTTCCGGTGGTGAGATATTTTGCAGCCATGTTTTCGGAGGAGTTACCTAGGATGTTGTTGGAAAGGAAATTGGAGTTTACCATAGACCTAAAATTGGGGACTGAACCGATAGCAAGAACTCCTTATCGGATGTTGACCCCAGATTTACAAGAGTTGAAAATGCAACTAAAGGAGTCGCTGGACCTGGGACTGATACGTCCTAGTGTGTCACCATGGGCTGCACCTGTTATTTTCATACAAACAGAGGATGGGTCATGGAGGCTCTGCTTTGACTACTGTTAATTGAACAAGGCCACGATCAAGAATCAATATCCGTTACCAAGAATTGATTATATGTTCGATCAATTGAAGGGCACGACGATCAGGGTATCACCAGTTATAGATCAAGGAGAATGATGTCCCTAAGACCACCTTTAAGATCAGGTTTGGACATTATTAGTTTACTATTTTACCATTTTGACTGACAAATGCCCCATGAGTATTTATGCGTTTGATGAATGGGGTGTTCCATGAGTACTTGGAAAAGTTCGTCCACGTATTCATTAACGATATTTTGATCTACTCTCGGACGATAGAGGAGCATGACGAGCACTTGCACTTGGTACTATAGTGTCTGCAAGAGCACAAACTGTATGGGAATTTGTCCAAATTCTCTTTTTATCAATCAAAGATTCACTACTTAGGGCATGTCATCTCCGACGAATGCATCGTCGTCGATCTAGCCAAGGTTGAGGCTATTATGGAATGGCTTGTGTCGACGAATGTCCCGGAAGTGCGTAGCTTCATGGGTTTAGCAGGATACTATTGATGGTCCGTCGAGGGATTTTTGAAGATAGAAAATTTGATCACAGAGTTACAGAAGAAGAGAAAGAAGTTTGTTTGGACCGAGAAATGCATGGAAGAATTTTGGAGGCTCAAGTAGTCATGGAAAACAGGACCGATACTAAAGGTCATTGACATGGACGCGAACTTCTGGGTACGCACTGACGCATCCAAGGAAGGATTAGGTGGAGTCTTAATGCAAGACGGACGAGTGATCGCTTACATATCGAGGAAACTGAGAAGGCATGAGGAGAACTACAAAATGCATGATTTGGAGTTGTTATCCATCATATATGCCTTGAAGGTTTGGAGACACTACCTTGTCGGACGAAAATTTGAACTAAAGACTGACCATTGTGGACTACAACACATATTTACGCAAAGTGATCTGAATGCGTGACAACGACGTTGGTCAAAATTTCTTAGCGAGTACGACTTTGAGATTACTTACATAAAAGGAACAATGAACATAGTGGTGGATGCATTGATTCAGAGACCATGCATCGTTTCGGTGTGGCCTCTTCAGACGAATCTACGTGAAACGATTCTAAGCTTACAATGTGACGATGACTGGTACAAAGAGATTGAGGATTTTATCGGACAAAACAAAATGATGGTACCACGATTTGATGGATTTTCATTTGATATCAATGGTTTATTGAGGTTTAAAAGTTGGATATACGTACTACCAAATGATGAATTGAGGATGTCGATCCTAAGCGAGGCTCATAGAGCAGTATACATGGCTCACCAGGGAGTCACGAAGATGAGGGCAGACCTTAAACCCTTATTCTTCTAGAAGGGAATGAAGGTAGACATAGTCAACTATGTGGCTAGATGTCTAGAATATTAGCAGGTAAAGGATGAACATAGACACCCAGTAGGATTACTACAACCCCATGCTTTCCAGAATCGAAATGGGAAGTTATTTCGATGGATTTTATTGTTGGATTTCCACTGATGGCGAGGAGACCTGACTCGATTTTCATAGTAGTAGACACTCTGACAAAGAGTGCACACTTTATTCCTATGCATATGACATATCAAGCACCTGACATAGCTAGAGTTTTCATTAGTGAGATTGTGAGGCTACATGGTGTGCCTAAGAGGATTATATCCGATCGAGGATCGATGTTTACTGGATGATTTTGGATGAGTTTCCAAGAGGCCTTGGGAACCCAACTTAACTTTAGTACTGCGTATCAACCGAAGACTGACAGGTAGACCGAATGAATGAACCATACCTTGGAGGAGATTTTTCACATGTACGTAATGGACCAACAAAATCATTGGGAAGAATTCTTTCCACTAGTGGAGTTCTCTTAAAACAACAGTTACCAGAGCACCATTAAGATGGCGTCGTTTGAGTTTCTTTACTGGCAACCATGTCAGATGCCTTTGAGTTGGGATCGGCTTGAGTATATGGTCCTGATGGGACCAAAAGTGATCCAGGAAATGGAAGAGCAAATGCAAACAATAAGACAAAGGATTAAAGAAGCACAAGATCAAAAGAAGAGTTATGCTGATGCGCACCATGTCGACCACAGTTACGAGGTCGACGATCGAGTATTCTTGCGGGTTAACCCACATAATAGTTCAATCAAGTTTGGAAAGGGAGATAAAATCTCTCCTAGGTTCGTGGGCCCTTTCGAGATGGTGGAGAGAAAGGGGCCCGTGGCCTATCGACTAGCCTTGCCTGATTCTTTGAGGCGTATGCACAATGTTTTTCATGTATCTGTTTTAAGACATTATATTAGTGATCCTACACATGTTATGACATGAGTTACTTGTAGGTATCGGATGAGGAAGCGCTCATGGATGAGTCGGTCCGCATCTTGGATCATCATGTTTGACAGCTACGACATTGAACAATAGATCAGGTCAAGGTCTAGTGGGACAATTATAGTCCTCACTCGGTGACCTGGGAGGACGCATATGATATACACCAATAGTTTGCATTTTTGTTTGATAGATAGACATACGATACTGTGATACAATTTATTTCGTCATATATATATTGTGAAACTTTGGGATGAAGTTTAGACCAAGAGGGGGTGTATGTAACATCCCGCTTTGGCACACTGAGCGAACTTATTCTTTGAGGACACTTGCTCGCAAGTGATCCGAATTATTATGCTATTAAGACTTTGGATTTTGATTATGAGGCATTATGGGTTGATGACTTGTTGTTTTACTGCATTGACATAGACAGGTGCTAGTGACTCAGTTTACTGAGTGTGTAGGATTTTGGGCCTCGAGGATGCAGAGGCATCGATGGAACCCCTTGGACTCTGGTTCGAGTCAAGGATTGTACCATTGGGGTTTGATTGTTTTTACTATGATATTAGCACATATTCTTAGATGATATGATATGGATACATTTTGACATGATTTTTTGATGATTCAGGATGACGATAGGTTGTTGATCAGACTCACATATGGATTAAAGGGGTCACGCACGACTACCACAGATGTTGAGGGAGAGGTGTGGATAACAACCTTGCCACAACCTACTAGCACTCCCTCCATGGCTCAAACTATAGGTTAATGATTACCTAGTTCGAGAGGACCCACGATGTCGTGAGGGAAAACTACGACAATCACTCACGATGATTCTAAGGGGTGTGCACTAAGACATGGGCCTTATTCATTAAAATCCCTTAGTCTCCCACAAGTTCACCTGGCGGAGTGTTGACTCTAGGGGTTATTGATGTCTACCAAGTCATTCAAGAGGCGAGTGGCACCGTTGGAGCATGTAGTGCATCCTGAAGGGCACATCGTGCAAGGGAATAGATGAGACGAGTGGCTCCCTTGGAGAACCTAGTGCGTCCTGAAGGGCACGTCATGTTGTTGATGTTAGTGGAATGAACTTAGATGGCCTTAGGATGAATAACGTGTTAAGTATTTTAAAAACAAGTTCCCTAATTAAATGTCACCCAATACGAGAATTTAAGATTAAGTCTAAACTATGCTAGTGGTGAAATTTTGTCTTTCTATAATATATATATAATAATAATAATATTATTAACAAAAATAAAAACCACTTGAATAATAATTACGATCTTCGTTAAATGTTGAGACATAAAGGAATTAAGAAATTAATTGTTTCAAAAAAAATCTATTGGATTAAAATTTAAAAAGGGAATTAATTGTTTTAGTATTTAATAATTTAAAATATACTAATTAAATAAGAAAAGGGAAAAAGGGGTTAATTTTGACACCTGCCTTTTTCAGTTCCAAGTAAAAAGGGGAAAGAGGGGAAAATATAAAATATTAGGAAACTAGGAAAAGAGGTAAACACAAAAGGGGAAAAAGAGCAACTTAAGGAAAAAAGTGAAAAGTCAACTTAGTAAAGAATCTAACATTTAAGAGCTTTCTAATTTTAAACTGAATTAACAACTTCATAAATAGGGAAAGCCTTTAAAACCTGTAAGGGAATTTGGGGACACCTAGGACTGATTCTAGGAGTAACTCTAGGTGGGTGAGGGAAATGAGATAATTAATTAATTAAAGAAATTAGATAATGGAGGAATGTAGGGGATGGGTGACACTTGTACGAAGAAGAATTTTTTAGGAATTTATTTTTAAAACTTTAATTAAATGAGATTTTAGGAAAGAAAGGAAGTTTGAAACTCTATAAAATGAAGGAAGGAGAAGGATGAAGGATCATCTTCTATTTTCGTAACGTTATGCTGCAGAAATATCTACTTGACTGATTTGCTTGTGGGAGTTTGGATACCCAACTCGGAGAGGAGTGGTAGCTCATCCTTGCGAGGGGAGCTGGGAGCTAGTCAGAATCTCTGGATAGTGTGTGTGTCCCCTTTGCAGCTCAGGGCGCTAAGGGGGAAGAGAAGTACCCCTAGCATTGGCTGGGAGGTACCAGTGAAGTCTCGACAGTTGGAAAACGAGAGTTGCATGAAATGCGTGGGACGTCAATCAGAGTAGGCGAACATGCAATGGTACACTTCTTTGTTAAATGGTAAATTGTTGTAGGTTTTATGCTTGGATCTGTTTATTAAATGGAAAAATAAGACGATGTTCTTTTTGAATTTTATGACTGAAACCTTCCTTAGCCTAGCTCGATGGTTGTTGACTCCCATGGCCTTCGTTGTCCCACGTGTATTGATCACCTGGCTATGAATGATTGTGTCTTTCTTGGTTACTTGCCTTTCATCCTTAGCTCCTTAGTCCTCGACTGAGTAGTCGGCCAGGAGCCTGATCTACGATCGTCGCCTTAGCACTAAAAGACATATGGATCTCAATGCTTTGCTTTTCTGTGTGAGGATGATGAACAAAGGATGCACCTGTTAGTCATCTACCCTCGATGTTTATCTTTAGCTGAAGTTTCGCCTTGCACCCCGATGCGTTCAATTAACCCTGCACTATGACCGATGGTGAAGTTTATCCTTAAAATCAACTTGTTATACTTGTCATTGTCTCATTTTACCTCATCCTTATTGGTGGATCAATCTTAACACAAATTTGTTCATGAAAAAATAAAATTTTTAGTCGACATGTAATGGTATCCTAGCAATGCACAAAAATCCCTTCCAGTCGGCAATTTTTCTTGGCTTGTGGTTGAGTTTAATTTTTATTTATTTATGGTAACTCGACTTACTGTTCCCTATCTGCGTTGAACCATGTGTCGATTGAGTAATAATTCCTCTGTGTTTAGCTTGGCATTTTGATTGTGCATTTGATTGCCCTCAAAACTTTTTAAAATTTAATTGGGACTGTAGCCAACTGCTTACCATGAATTCAAAGGTGGTGTGTTCTCTGCCCCTGTCTGCGTGGGGTCGCTTTGAGAGTATTCTCCTTCCCTTCAGTTTCTACCATTTATTTCTTTTACCAGCAACTTTTATTTACCACCAGTTGACCCCGATTTTCTATACTGTTACATGGATTTAAATTTTAATATGACTGTTTTGATGTCCACGTTTTTCCTGGAGGTGGTGTATTGGTACGGCTATGTTTCTGTTGATGGTCATGTTTGAGTTTGCTATTTCACCCTTCTCTGCACATGGTATCATTTTCCTTAACAAATTTCTCACCTCCTTCACCATGTCCTTGATCGCATTGACGAGAAACTTGCCACCGTGTTCAAATGTTGCACAACCTGATAACACTCTTCGCACCCTGTTGCACCCAATCCTTGATAGCACTCCTGGATAGTGATTTGTTGGCCTTTGGGTATAGAATTATCTAGAGGCAGCCATAATGTAATAACATTTACCATTGGTGTGTCTGCAACCTTAGCATTATTCCCATCATGTTTTAGACAACGAAGTTACCGCCATCCACTGCCAACTTAATGAATTTGTAACAGAATGAGGCGTAATGTGGGACTGTGGATGCTGAATTTGATTGTAGCGATAACATTTTTCTTCTCAGACCGTAAATTACTGTTGTCTTAGTCAATGATTACCTATCATTCCTTTTTACAACAATTTGTGCCTTGTTTTCCTGAGCGGTAGTTTAAACCATCATGTTGACAATGGTAGTTTAACCCATTCTGTCATAACCATTGTTAAGTTTGATTCAACCTATTCTACCATAAATGGGTATCAAGATATGGGTAAAATTTCCTTCTGCACAGGTTAAACCTTTCCTCACTAATTTCCTGGCGAATTGACTTTCTTATCCTAACTCACAGGCTTCAATTACCAATTATTGTCTTCACCTATTAATGGACCAATAAGAAATTACTGATTACTGTCTTCCATTACTAATTATAAAAAGTAGTTGAAAAAGGAATGCTTTTATTTATTTATTTAATTTAGAGAAGAAAAGGAATGTTTATGAAAATAGTACGTTCGGTTGAAAAAGATGATTCCTAAATGGTGAGTCTTAGTTGTTTAAAGAAGGGATTTATTATTAAAGATAAATTGGTTAAAAAGGGTTGGGACAATAAGTTAAACTTTCTAATTTATTATTAGCATTTTTAATACTTACATATTCAAGAGGAATTCCAAGGAATAATGCCAAGGAATCCCTTGATTATTGATGATTCTCTTAGGAACTACCTTGAGAAAAGGCTTAGTTCATTTCCACGGCATAACAAGCATTTCTTTTTATGATTCCACCATGTTACTTATGTTAATCATTCGCGATAAATTATATTATGACTTGGTACCATTGTATATAAATTGTTAAACCTTTAATTTAGATCGATTCTTAATGCTAAATTAAATTAACGTGTTGACTTAATTGAAAATTTTTAAATGATTTCAATGCTAACATAAAGTTGTAATCGACAAATTGAATTGTGACCTACTATCGGATTGCAAATCTATGATAAACTTAGACTGGTTCAGTGATCTATAATTAGCATCAATTTTGATCATAGATATTGACCATTTAGCTTGGATTAATGGTTGGGTAGTTGATGAGGTCATTTTTAGCTTGCGCTTCCCATTGAGGATTGTTGTTCATTATAATTAATGTTTGTACTTGGTTGGTAAACTTTCAATGTGCTTGGTCTTCTTGTGTCAGGGGGGAAGTGTAGACACCTCCTTGTTCCTCAGAAAAGTCGCCAGCCCTGAGACCTTAAATGGTCAAAATCGATGGGAACCTGGGCTTGAGCGTTGCTTATGTGTCCTGGAGGTCCTAACCATTGCAGGGTAGGACGGGCGGGTAGTCATTGTTACTCTTCGTTGGTTGATTGTCATAGATTGCTTCCAGGTGCTTGATGTGCTTCTTAGGTCGTTATGTTGTTGTTGCGTGAGTTGCATGCGTCATGTTCATCATCGTGTTGCGATGTAGAGTATAATGTCTTTATTACCCTTCTACACACGCACACATAGAAAGAAAAAAAAAATCCCGCACTTGTTATGAGAGGCTTGTTGTCTTAACTAAACGAGAGGGTTGTTACAATTACTTTAGACCTAGATTTTAATTTTCAAGGCTGGGTGTCATTTTATTAGGGAATTTGTTTTTAAATCTTTCTTTTTACAATATTTATTCTAAGGCCATATAGGTTTATTCACTTATTAGTTAACAACGCGACGTGCCATTCAAGATGCACTAAGTGCTCCAATGGTTCCACTCGCCTCCTTTTGTTTCCCTTGCACGAAGTTCCCTTCAAGACACATTACGTGCTCCAAGGGTGCCGCTTGCCTCATCCCAATTTTCTTTGGCGACGTTCCCTTAAGGATGCACCACATGCTCCAAGGGTGCCACTCGCCTCTTGACTGACTTGGTATACATCAAAAACCTATGGAGTCAATACTCTGTCAGGTGATATTGTGGGAGACTAAGGATCTCTAAGGAATAAGGCCCCTGCCTTATTGCGTGCCCCTTAGAATCATCGTGAGTGACTGTCACAGTCTACCCTCACGACATCGTGGGTCATCTCGAACTAGGTAATCGTTAACCTACAGTTCGAGCCACGGTGGGAGTGCTAGTAGGATGTGGCAGGGTTGTTTTCCACACCTCTCCTTCAATGTCTCTGGTTATCAAGCATGATCCCTCTACTCCATCTGTGAGTCTAGTCGACAAGCTATTGTCAACCTGCATCATCAACGAATCATGTCAGAAATAATATCCATAATCATATCATCTAATCATATGCACAAATGTCATATATACAACAATCAAACCCCAATAGTCCACTCCCTAACTTGGTCCAGAGTCGAAAGGTCTCATTGATGCCTCTGCATCCTCAAGGTCCAAAATCTTTCACACTCAAGAGAACTGAGTCAATAGCACATGTCTATATCAATACAAAAAAATAACATGTCATCATATCCATAATGCCTCATCTCATAGTCAAATGCCCAATGGTATAATAATCCGGATCACTTGCAAGCAAGTGTCCTCAAAGAATAAGTTTGCTCAAGGCGGGCAAGAGTGGGATGTTACATACACCCCCTCTTTTTCTAAACTTCTTCCCAAAGCTTCACAACATATAAGTGCTGAAATAATGTGTATCATAGTATCATAAGCCCATGTATTCAACAAAAAAGAAACTACTAGCGCTTATCATATGCGTCCTTCGAGGTCACCGAGTGTGGACTATAGTTGTCCCACTGGACCTTGACCTCATCTATTGTTCGACGTTGTAGCTGTCAAATATGATGATCCATGATGTAGATCGCCTCAGCCCTGAGTGCACCGTCATCCAACACCTGCAAGTTGCCCAAGTGAAAACATGTGTAGGATCACTAATCAAATGTATCAAATAGAGACATGAAATACATTATGCATACACCTCAAGAATCAGGAAAGGCTAGTCATTCGGCCATGGGCATGTATTTTCCACAATCTCATAGGATCCCATGAAGCTAGGACATAGTTTAGGACCCTTTCCAAAATTGATTGAACTCTTATGCGGTTTCACCCGCAAGAATACTCGATCGTCACATCAAAACTATGGTCGACACAATGCACATTGGCTTAACTTGTCTGCCGATCCTGTGCTTCCTTGATCCTTTGTCTTATTTTGCAATTGATATTCCACTGCTTGTATCACTTCTGGTCCCACCAGGACCCCATCCTCAAGCAGATCTGAACTCAAGGCATCCGACATGGTCGCTCGTAAGGAAACTCGAAAGGCACCATCTTAATGGCTCTTTGGTAACTGTTGTTATAAGTGAATTTTACCAGTGAAAATAATTCTTCCAAACACTTTTGTTGGTCCATCACGTACATGCACAACATGTAATCTAAGGTATGTTTCATTCGTTTGGTCTTCCTATCACTCTCCAGGTGATACGCACTACTAAATTTAAGTTGGGTTCCCAAGGCCTCTTTGAAACTAGTCCAAAATCGTCTAGTAAACATCGATCCTTGATCGGATATAATCCTCTTAGGCACACCATGCAGCCTCACAATCTCACTGATGAAAACTCTAGCTATGTCAGGTGCCTGATACGACGTATTCACAGGAATAAAATGATTACTCTTTGCAGAGTGTTGAATATGACAAAAATCAAGTCATGTCTCCTTGCCGTCAGTGGCAATCCAACATTGAAATCCATTGAAATAACCTCTCATTTCGATGTTGGATTAGTATGTGGTTGTAGTAATCCTACTGGATGTCGATGTTCAGCCTTTACTTGCTGACATTTTAGACATCTGGCCACATAGTTGACTATGTCCGCCTTCATTCCCTTCGACAAGAACAAGGGTTTAAGGTCCACACTCATCTTCACGACTCCTAGGTGGGCCATGTACACTGCTCTGTGATCCTTCTTTAGTATCAAAATCCTCAACTCGTCATTCGGTGGTATGTAAATCCAATTTTTAAACCACAATAATCTATCGTCGTCAAACATAAATTCTTCAAATCTTGGAACCATCATTGTGTTTTGTTCAATAAAATACTTGACCTTTTTGTACCAGTCATCGTCGTGTTGTAAAGCTAGAATATTTTCACGTAGATTCGTCTGAAGAGGAAACACTGAAAATATACATGGTCTCCAACTCAAGCATATGCCACTCAGTTCACTATTCCTTTTATGTAAGTAATCTCGAATTCGTACTCGCTAAGCAATTTCGTCCAACGTCGTTGTTGCACGTTCAAGTCGCTTTGTGTAAAGATGTGTTGTAGTCCATAGTGGTGCGTTTTTAGTTCAAATTTCCATCCAACAAGGTAGTGTATCCAAACCTTCAAGGCATAGACAATTTCTAACAACTCCAAATCGTGTGTCGCATAGTTCTCCTCATGCCTTCTCAGTTTCCTCGAGATGTAAGCGATCACTCAACCGTCTTGCATCAAGACTCTGCCTAAGCCTTCCTTGGATGTGTCAGTGAATACCAAGAAGTCCACATCCGTGTCAGGGACCTTTAGTATCGGTGTTGTTTTCAAAAACTCTTTGAGCCTCCAAAATGCTTCTGCGCCTTTCTTGGTCCAAACAAACTTCTTGTTCTTTTTTTGCAACTCCGTGATCAAATTTTCTATCTTCGAAAATCCCTCGATGAACTGTCGACAGTATCCTGCTAAACCCATGAATCTACGCACTTCCAGGACATTTATCAGTGCAAACCATTCCATAATAGCCTCAACCTTAGTTGGATTCACGACAATACCTTCGTCGGAGATGACATGCCCTAAGTAGTGAATCCTCGATTGATAAAACAAGCATTTGGACAACTTCCCATATAATTTTTTCTCTCGTAGACACTGTAGTACCAAGCACAAGTGCTTTTCATTCTCCTCCATCATCCGAGAGTAAGTCAATGAATACTTGGACAAACTTGTGCAAGTACTCATGGAACACCCCGTTCATCAAACTCATAAATACCCCTTGGGCATTTGTTAGTCCAAACGGTAAAACAATAAACTTGTAATGTCCAAACATCGTCTTAAAGGCATTCTTAGGGACATCATCCTCCTTGATGCATAACTGGTGATACCCTGATCGTAAATCGATCTTTGAAAACACCACCGGATCCCATGTTAACACAGTCAGACATATCAGTCCCAGGTCCAACAAAACCTTCAATTGCATTCTCAACTCATGTAAATCTAGGTTCGACATCCGATAAGGATTTCTAGCTATCGGTTCAGTCCCTAATTTTAGGTCTATGGTAAACTCCAATTCCCTCTTCGATGGCATCCCAGGTAACTCCTTCAGAAGGACGTCTGCAAACTCTCTCACCCGCAGTGGGTGTTCTAGACCTTCCTCTACTCCCTTCTTGTTTAAAGAAAGCATCGCATAAAGCTTACATCTCTTGCGCATGCTCTTCCGTATCTGCAAGGAAGAGATGAACCTTAGGGAAACTCCCTAGTTTCGTCCCACAATCACGCGTCTTTGTCCCTCATCATCGACCAAGATTAACTGTTTCGTCTTACAGTTGAGTATCGCCTCATGCAATTCCAAACAGTCCATACCGATCACGACATCATAAGATCCTAAGATCATAACATACATGTTGGCCCTGGTGAAAAAATCTCCTAGGTTAAGGGTACAACCTGTAACCTTACCTCCAACTTTATGTTTGGCTCTTGAATCCATCTCTACAAAGATAAACTCATCCCATTCGACTGCCTTTACCTTAATCCTTTTTAGCACTGCATCAGAAATGAAACTCTTAGTGGTACCATGATCTATCAAAATGATAAGGGTCTGGTAAATGACAGTACCTGACGTCTCGAGCACAGTCTACTGGTGCTCTACCTGGTAGTTATTCACCACTACATGAATCCAATAGGCCTTGCCCAAATCTCCCATGGTAGTGGGTTCGACTAATCCATATTCTCTATTCCTCTCCATTGGGCAGTTGCGCTGGTAGTATGGATCCCCACATGTCCAACACCCATTCTTTAGTCTAGTACTCCTGGTACCTGAAGTAGAATCTGACGACCCACCGGCCTGGAACCCTGGTATGTTTTGTTGAATAGGCCTAAACTATTGTGAATGCGGTCGACGCTACTGCCGATGTGGTGGTCCTCGGTAAGGAGTCTGCTAATGAGGTGTCGGTCACCGAGGTGTAGTGAAAGTGGATCCCATCTGGAAGCCACAATATCCTGGCGTATGTCTGGCTAGTCTCTGATGCTACTGCGCACCAGATGACACCTACCTTGCTGGTCTCACTGGAGTCCTTCTCTGACCCCCGCTGGTAAGATCCTCCTTTGCTATTAGGGCCTTCTGGAGGGCATCATGCAAGGTCTGAGGCAACAAAATCCTAACCTGTTCACGTATGTTTCCATTAAGGCATGACACAAATATGTTTACCTTAACTTTCTCAGTATTAATATGAGGAGCATACTGAATCAACTCCATAAAACAGGCCTCGTACTCAAGCATCGTACGACTGCCCTGTCATAAGGCGTTGAACTCGTTGAACTGACACTCAATGAATTCCTCTGAAATATACCTCTACTGGAATCATCCCTCGAGCAATTCCCATGGCATGTCGTTGACGACCATGATCAATTGTGGTAGGAGCATCTTCCACCAAAGAAGAGTGCTCCCCTTCGGTTGAAAGACCGTCATGCAGACCTTCTTCCTGAAGGTGTAGTTGCAAAGTGCAAGGCACATTGCCATATTCTCCAACCATGCCTCGGTGGCTGCTTCGTCGAGGAAACCAGAGAACTAGGGAAACTTGACCTTCTCGAGTTCGCGGTAAAAGATAATGGTACTGACGGGGGCATTCTACGGACCCTCAGGGGTATAGGCTCCCTAGCCTCCTCTTAGTGTAGATGGTGAATCAAGGGCTTTGACAATATCTGGAAGGAACTTATCAAACCATCATCATCCCTTACAACAATTGAATCCAGTGCAAGGGCTTGTTCCTCCCCCTTGTGGGTTAGACTCCGAGGGTGCGGGCACTTCTGGAGGCATCATGCCTCCATCCCCGGTGCCACGCTGCGAACATCTGCGACGTCCCCTATTCGAGATCACTGCAGAGAAACGTTAAAGTTTTAATTAATGCTAGGATAGTAATCAAGGGTTTATTTTCATGGAAAGCATGGCGATACACAGTCGCATGGTTGAACCCACTCTAATAACATATGTAAAAACCCCTCCATTAATACAATTGAAAGTCATAAGATTTTTTTTATTTATTTTTATTTTGTTTCATTAGACATGAAAAGTCCTGCTTGATTGATATTGTGATCTCTTAGGAAGTAAAACATGTTCTTAACCATTAGGCCCATTCAAGGTATACCAGTGGCACCTAAAATCAATGCGCGTGAAAACCAATGCCCATAAAACCCGACTACGCCTAAATACAAAGCACAAAACATCCAAGGTGCACAAGTCCAGGTACGCAAATAATCCAAATGCACATAAAAATCCAATGCACAATCCATACAGAGGTGCAAGCCTCCTAATAAAATCTTAGTTACTCATCTATGCAAGGTAAACATCAATAACATCAACCAAGCTTTTCTTAAGTCTTTTAGTTGAAGCAGAAGAATTGTAGACCCTTGAATGTAACAATTCTTGTCCAATGGTTTATACTAAAAAGACTAGCTAAAAAGACTCTCTTAATAATAATTTATCATTAACAAGCTAGTTACCTAGATCCCTCTAAGGTTAAAATAATTGATTTGTAAAACATTGATCTCATTAACACCAGCAATATAATCTCTACAATCACTCTACCTTATCCTTAATTTGGAGCCTGTTTAAACATAATAAAAACTATAGTCATTATACATGAGTATTGAATTACGCCCTGATTAAAACAATATATACAATTAATAACTACATAAACCAATTATAATTACTGTCGTCTATTTCACCCGTTAAATTATAATTACTGTAGTCAATTAAAACAAATATAATTACTGCCATGAATTAAAACAAGTTAAGTGCTCGCACAAAGTTACATGAAACCCGTGTCTAGAATTTATACATTAAATTAATGTAATTAATTGCATAACCGATTAAGTAAGTTATTCATGGCCTTATCTTGCAAAGGAATCTCTAGAAGGAAGACAAACCCATAAAATTCAGTAACATAAGGGTTGAATCAGGTTATCTCCTGAGAACTGTTGTAATCATTAAATAAGTGAGAAGAGAAATATTCTGGGTTCTCTTATAGTACACGGTGAAGGTTATTAATACAAGTTATCGTTATAAAATATAGGTTAAAGCGTTGATCAAGGTTCTGGCTTGAATTTTAATTATTAGACTGTCAGAGATATGTAAGAGGAAAAAGAATCCACTGCATTTAATAATGGAAGGAAAGAGACAGGATGCCCCTTAGGTTGCATCGATAATGAACATTATAATAACTCTGTACCATCTAAGTTTTCTGGTCAGAAGAATTATTGCCACAGACCAGAATGCTCCCCCCACTTTGCGGCATAAAACTACCCAATATATGGCTGACTAACATAGGTAATTCATGGGCATTTGCTGAGTTAAAATCTGGAAGGTGGAGGTTAGATTCAATAGTAAAGGCGAAATCAAACTGGGCGCATACCAAGATCATTCAAGAGTAAATGTGATTTCAATCCGGATGACTAAAAAGGTTAAATCAAATCGTAGTAGTAGAATAACTGCTAAGTCACTCACAGAGGTAAGGATGAAATCGTTTGCAAGGAACCAGGAAGGGATGGTTGATCTCCAGGGTTATGGTTTACAGGCTTCATGCAAATCAATTTAAGGGGTCAATTCTCTAGCGCTCTCCATCTATAATAAGGTTCAGGGTTCTGTCAGGCAGAGATAGGAAGTGTATCGCTCTACATAGATAGGTTGTATATTAATGGTATCTCTACACTGTACATTCAAAATTCGTTGTACAAATAATGTTGTCCATACTCACCGTCAGAGGTGTGTAGGCGAACTGTCGTGTAACAAATGAATATCACTGTGAAATATGTGTAATGAAGTTTAATATCACAGGGAAAACTCACATTCTAAAATTCGCATGAAGGTAAAATTCGCATTCTAAATATGTGTAATGAAGTTTAATATCACAGGGAAAAATCGCCATCAAATTATAATGGAAACACATAGTACATCCACTATTCACCTTCAACTATTATTTAAAACAAATTATAATGGAAACACATAGTACATCCGCTATTCACCTTCAACTATTATTTAAAACACGAGTGCATTCACCATCAACTAAATTAAAACACAGAGTGCATTCGCCAACAATTGCATTAAAACGCAGTGTACATTCTCCAACAATTACATTAAAACACAGAGTAATTACGGGTTCACACGCATTTACTCAAGGGTAAGTCTGATGCCTATCACTTGTGATGTCGTTTACTTCCACAGGTTCTAAATAACCAATCCAAATAATTTAAAAACTGTCAATCGAGTTAAATTAAAGTGCAAAGGTAAAATCACAGGCCATAGGTGTGAAAATGTAAGGTAAAATTTGCACAGTAAAGGCAGACCAGATGTATAAAAACCACATAGTAATTTTCTGGGAAAAGAATTAAAAATGAAGATGACATTCATTTAAAAACGTAGAGGTCATTTCATTAAAATGAAAGGATCCTTTCATCAAATGCAGAGGGTAAGAAGCGGATCGTGGAAGGAAGGATAAAAATCACAGAAGTACTCATTTGGAAAAGGAGCAAGGAAATCCATCAATCAGGAACTATCGAAAAGGGTATATAGCTGGGCAAGCATCCTTCGCTCATCATCCACACACAGAAAAAAAGGGCATTAGAATCTATAGGTCGTTGTGCAGCGAAGTGACGACCGTCGATTCGGCTCTTGACCGACTGATCAGGTGTGGACTGACGAACTAGGGATGAGGACGAAGACTAGGCATAAACTCTTCATAAAAATCAATTTAAAACCAACACGACAGTCACAACATCAAGGATTGAATGCCAAGGGAATCAATTCAAGTAGTGAGGTTAAGGCTATGGGAATTTAAGTTCTCGATTAAATTGTTAAGTTAACACCTTCTTTACACAGTTAAAAATACAAAAATGAAAGCATAAGGTCTATAATACTCTATCATGCAGAATCAAAGTAAGTGTACTGTAGCCCAAGTCATCTGCTCTGAGTCGTTTTCCCGTGCACTCCGTGCAACTACCGCTTGCCTACCGATGAGACTTCACTAGTACCTCCCAGCCAATGCTAGAGGTACTGTTCTCCCCCCTTAGCCCCCCAATCTTCAAAGGGGCCACACTCACTAAACCAAAGATCAACTAGCTCCCATCTCGCCTCGCAAGATTGAGCTACCACTCCTCACCAAGATGGGTATCCCAACTTCCACAGGCTTAGTCAGTCAAGTCTAAATTTCTGCAACGTAATGTTACGCATCACATAACCTCTCCATAATCCTCCTCCTACTTCCTTTATATAGAGTTTCTAAGTCATTTACTTTCCCAAATTGCCATTTAATTTATTGTTCAATAATTTAATTCATAAAAGTCCTCCTCGTACATGTTTCACCCATCCCCTCCATTGCACCATAAATTAATTTCATTAATTAATTAATTACTCCTATTTCCCTCACCCACCTAAAAGCATTCCTAGAATCGCTCCTAGGTGTCCTAGAATTCCCTTATACATTCTAAAGACTTACCCCCTTACTAATTTACTAGTTGAGTTCAATTTAGAATGTTCTTAAATGAAATATACCTTAGTAAGTTAGTCATTCTATGTTTTCCTTAAGTTTCCCTTTCTCTTTATGTTTCCCCCTTTTTCCTTAGTTTCCTAATTCTTTTAAATTTTCCTCTTTCCATTCTTATCTAAACTCAAATTAGTAACTGTAGGAAATCATCTTTTTCCCCTTTTTCTTTTTAATTAATAAAGTTCAGTTATCATGTGTAACAAAACAATCATTTCCTTTTTAAAATTTTATGTCCCTCAATAATTTGATTTTATTAATTTAATCAAGTTTCTTACCCCCTTTTCGTCACATGTTTAATGATGTTTATTATTATTATTATTATTATTACCACAAGTATTACTTTAGACCTAGATTTTAATTTTCGAGGATGGACGTCATTTTATTAGGGAAATTGTTTTTAAATCTTTCTTATTAAAATATTCGTTCTAAGGCCATCTAGGCTTATTCACTTATTAGTTAACAATGCGACGTGCCCTTCAGGACACACTAGGTGCTCCAAGGATGCCACTCGCCTCCTTATGTTTCCCTTGCATAATGTGCCCTTCGGGACGCACTATGTTCTCCAAGGGTGCCACTCACCTCATCCAATTTTTATTGCACGACATGCCCTTCAAGATGCAACACGTGCTCCAAGGGTGCCACTCACCTCTTGAATGACTCGATAGACATAAAAAAAACTTGGAGTCAATACTTCGTCAAGTGATCTTGTGGGAGACTAAGGGCCTCTAAGGAATAAGGCATCTTCCTTATTGTGCGCCCTTTAGAATCATCATGAGTGAATGTCGCAGCCTGTCCTCACGACATTGTGGGTCATCTCGAACTAGGTAATTGTTAACCTACAGTTCGAGCCACAACGAGAGTGCTAGTAGGGTGTGGCAGGGTTGTTGCCCACTCCTCTCTCTTAATTTCTCTTGTTATCGGGCATGACCCCTCTACTCAACATGTGAGTCTGGTCAACAAACTATTGTCAGCCTGCATCATCAACGAATCATGTAAGAAATAATATCCATAATCATATCATCTAATCACATGCATAGATGTCATATATACAACAATCAAACCCCAATAGTTGTAACATCCCTCTCTGGCGCACTTACAAAACTTATTCTTTGAGGACACTTGCTTGCAGGTGATCCGGATTTTTATGATGATAAAACACTTGTCCTTGATGATTATGAGTTATGATTGATGAACATGATGTTTTACTATTGTTGTATATAGGTTCTATTGACTCAGTTTATTTGCGTGTGCAGGGTTTTTAACCTTGAGGATGCAGATGCATCAGTGGAACTCCCTTGGACTCCGGATTGAGTCAGGGAGTGGGCTATTTGGGTTGTTTCATTTATGGTGATATTGCTTTGTTTTGATAACATGCTATTGATTTTATAATATGTTGTTGACATGATCTAACATGATGGTTGATGATGTAGGCTGACGATAGCTTGTCGACCAAGACTCACATATGGCGTAAAGGGGCCACACATGATTTCCAGAGAGGTTGAGGGAGAGGTGTGGACAGAAGCCCTGCCACAGCCTACTAGCACTCCCGCCGTGGCTCAAACTGTAGGTTAACGATTACCTAGTTCGAGAGGATCCACGATGCCGTGAGGGTAGACTGCGGAAGTCGCTCACGATGATTCTAAGGGGCGCGCAATAAGGCGGGGGCCTTATTCCTTAGAGCCCTTAGTCTCCCACAAGTTCACCTGGCGGAGTGTTGACTCCAGGGGCTATAGATGTCTACCAATCCGTCAAGTCAGCGAGTGGCACCCTTGGAGCACGTGGTGCATCCTTAAGGGCACGTCGTGCAAAGAAATACAAGTCAGCGAGTGGCACCCTTGGAGCACGTGGTGCATCCTGAAGGGCACGTCGCACAACAGAAGCAAACGAGGCGAGTGGCACCCTTGTAGCACGTAGTGCGTCCTGAAGGGCACGTCGCATGGATGATGATGATGAGACAACCTAAATGACCCTAAGACCTTAACGCCTAACAAAATTCTTAAAACGACTCCCCTAATGAAATGTCGCCTAGTTCAAATGTGAACCTAAATTTAAAACACCTCTAAAATAAAATTTTGACTAGCCTTAAGAGAAGACCCTCCAAAAATAAACTTAAGGACGTAAACGAAAAGCCTCCCAAGTGTTAGTTAAAGTCTTCATAAAATTAAAGGGGGTAAAGTAATGAGGGAGTTAAACTAAGTGAAACCCATGGCTTTTAAATTATAAAGAAGAATTAAGATTATTAAAGAGTGGGAGTATAAAAATTTAGGATTTTCAAAATATATTGAAAAGACCATTAAGCGCATTTATCATTTTGGGTTTAACAAAGAAAATAATAATAATAATAATAATAATAAAAAGAGAGGAATAAAAAAAAAATGAAATGAGGAAACTTGTAATAAAGGAAACTTAATAATGGAAAGTAGGAGACATAGAGTAAAAAGAGAAAAGGAATCAACAATTAAGGAATTACTAAAAATCAGCAACTTCATTTTAGGAAAGTTATTAAAAGCATGAGAGGGGATCTAGGAACCCTAGGAGAAATTTAAGGAGCGATTTTTGGGGGAGTGAGGGAATTGAGTCTTTTAATTATTAAAAAGAAATTAATTTTTGGAGAACCATAGGGATGAGTGACACTTGGACGGTAGAGAATGTTTAGAGGTTTGTCATTAAAAATTAATTAATTAATGTTTAGGAAAGTAGGTGGGTCTCAAATTTCTTTAAAAGAAGGGGAAAGGAAGGAAGAAAGGGGAGGAACGGTTAGCGTAACGTTACGCTGCCGGATTGTGGCTTGATGGATTGCTTGTGAGGAGTTGGGTTTATCTCAGCTGTTTTGGAGTGGTAGCTCAGTCTTGGTGGCGAGCTGAGAAGCTAGTATTATCTCTGGATCTTGTGCGGCCCCTTTGCGGCTCGGGAGGCTAAGAGGGAAGCAGAGTACCCCTAGCGATTGACTGGCAGGTACCGGTGAGCTTTCCAAGGTCGGCAAGCAGGAGCGGGAAGGAGCGCGGGACTTCCATCGAAGCACGGACGACATACGAGGCAGGTATAAGGAATAGGTATGCTCATTTATTTTATTGAGTATATTGCATTAGATATTAAGCTGGGAGCTGTAAGATGATTGTAATGTTCTAAAATGCCGGTTCTGGCAATCTCGCTTGCTGTTCTTGGCATTTCCATTCATAATTAGTTACGGTGATATTTTTTTTTATCCCTTTCTAAGTGGTTGCAGTTATAGTTGGGACTGGGTACCGTTCCACCGCTGGATGTGGTTTATTTTATTTTTATCCTTGGACTGTGTCTCCGTCGGGCTGTGCACCATTTTATACTTGGAAGAACTTAAGTTTTTTTTTTTCTTGTATTTGGATTGATATTTGGGACTGTGTAATTTTCTTGCTTTCTGGATTTAAATGTTGGAGTGATTGGGATTCTGTCATTCGGACTGTGTATTTGCCTTTATGGAGTTCGTTGTTTTAAACTGAGCTTTTTCATCTTGTTGTGGACGTTCTGTTGATCTGAGCATTTTCTTAATCGTCGAGGGCATTTAAATTCCACTGAGGGCGTGTTTATATCTTACTGTTGACTTATTCGAATGTCCATATTTATTCCCGTTGCTTCATGAGTTGAACTATTGTGATGTTTTAAACCCCTTTAACCAACACTGTCTACTCGTTGGAAGAATTCCAACGCTATCAACCTGGATCTCAAATACTCACCAGATCATTAAATCGGACGAGAGTTTGTCTTGAGTCTGCTCGGTAGTCATGGCATTCAGGGGTTGTGGGCAGAGTGGTAAACCGTTGCATTTTTCCGCATTCAATTTTTGAAACCACATTGTCGCTTCAGAAATTGAATATCACGCACTGCTACGGATGGGTTCTTTGGGAACGGACGTTTATACAGTTGGGTCTTCCATTCTTTGCGTTTGTGCCTTAATCGCTGGAGGATACCCCATTTTCCAACCTCAACCCCTGCCTGGTGTTGGCCTTTCACTGCGTCTAGTAATGAAACCCTGCATTTTGCTGTTAGGAATTGCTCCGCGATCGTTGAAACCTCTGTGTGTGGTGTTATTAAACCTCGGCGAAATGGGCAGAAGTTACCCCCTCCATTTACGCCCCTAAATCTATGTGTTGATTTACCTCTGTTCCCTTTTATTGGAAGGCGTACTGTTGATTTTCTGTGCTCGTTTTTATTGCCTTGACAACTTCCACAGGCTACTCGGTGTAATTGCTGGGTGAACGAAATTGCGTTCCTTGTCAATTTAAATTCGAGCAGTCACTCGGATGGAAGAGACACCAACTGTAATTTCTATCTGCTCGCCCTTAAAGCCGTGTTAGGGTTATGGTGATTAAACTAGATTTGAGAACACAATTGATTAACGTTAAACCTGTATGGTTGATACTTTAGGAATATGCAATGCTGCTGTGAGGTATCATGTAATAAATTAAATTAGAGCTTGGTGGAAACCTTAGAATGAGAGTAAACTACCCTAAATAAATAATAAAATCGGGACATTATATACCCTGTCAAATTTAATGGTTAGGTTACCGTTGTTCCTGTGTTACATTAGGTTAATGAATCGTTCTGGTTTAATTTAATTTATTTTCCTCCACGCAAACTGGACATTGATATTCCCATGAGCATAACAATGAAACGTTTTGTTTTAAAAATGATATTTTCCCATTGTAATTATAGGGTATAAAGTTTCGAATTTAGGACATTATATTTCCTTTGGAACACTTAAAAAAAAAAAGAAAAATAAAATAAATTATGCACCTGTTACTAGAATGGTCGTCGTAACGAGGAGGACATTACATATGGTATCAGAGCCGGTCGACCCGTGACTTGGGATTCGCTACGGCTTCCGTTGACATGATTATGTTGATTATTCTGTTGCTGATCGAGTTGATTGTGTGTGTGCAGGTAATCATGGTTAGAGGACGCCGCGGAGGCAGATGACGGGGTGCTACGGGAGGAGGCGTGACGCCTCCAGCAGCACCCACGCCTGAGGGGTCTAACCCCCAGGGAGGCGAATAGGTCCTTGGATAGGAGCAGATCGCAGTTGCCGATGTTGTGGGGATGATGAGACCTTTCCAGCGCATGTCTGAGGCATTGATCAGTAGATTGGACAGAGATGAGGCCAGGGCGCCGACACCCGCTGAGGTTCCGCCATGCGCACCGGCCGTTACTGGTAGCATTCACTGTGAACTCGAGAAGGTGAAATTTCCCGAGTTCTTTGGTGCCCCGAACGGCGTAGTCGCTAAGGCATGGTTGGAGAATATGGTGATGTGCTTCGCACTTCGCGATTATAGCTCCAACATGAAGGTCCGCACGACGGTCTTTCAACTAAAGGGGAGCGCTCCTCTATGGTGGAAGACACTCCTACCGCAGCTGAACATGGCCGTCGAAGACGTGTCATGGGAACTGTTCGAGGAACGGTTACAGGAGAGGTATCTTTCAGAGGAATTCATTGAGCGTCAGCTCAATGAGTTCAACGCATTACGATAGGGAGGTCGTACAATGCCCGAGTACGAGGCACGTTTTATGGAGCTGCTCCAGTATGCTTCGCATATGAACACTGAGAAGCTCAAGGTCAACAGGTTCATATTTGGCCTTAACGACAGCGTGTGTGTGAAGGTTAGGATCTTGATGCCTCAAACCTTGCACAACGCTGTCCAAAAGGCCCTCATAACAGAGGAGGATCTTATCAGTGGGGGTCAGACCAGGACTCCAGCGAGACCTGCAGGGCAGGGTTCATCTGGTACGCCGCAACAACAGACACCAACGAGACACACGTCGGGGTATCGTGGCTTCCAGAGGGGATCCACTTTTTCTACACCACGACGACCGTCGCCTCAGCAGTGGATGTCTTACCGAGGACCATGGCAGCAACAACAACGTCACCTGCAACAACAACAGTTTAGGCCGGTTCAACAGAACAAACCAGGTTTCCAGGCCAGTGGGCCATCATCTTCTACTTCGGGTACCAAGACTACTGGGCCGAATAAGGGGTGTTGGACGTGTGGGGAGCCACACTACCAGCGCGACTGTCCTGTGGAGAGGACCAGGGTGTCCGGATCAGCCAGACCTACTACAGTGGGAGATATGGGCAAGGCCCATCGGATTCATGCAGCGGTGAATAACCGCCAGGCAGAGCACCAGTCGACTGTGCTCAAGACGATAGGTACTGTCGTCGACCAGACCCTTAGTATTTTGATAGACCCAGGAGCTACTGAGAGTTTCATTTCTGGTACAGCGCTAAAAAGGATTAAGGTCAAGGAAGTCGAACAGGATGAGTTTAGCTTTGTAGAGATGGCTTCTGGAGCCAAACAAAAGTTTGGAGGAAAGGTTATGGGTTGTGCCCTTAACCTGGGAGAGTTCGTTACGAGGGTCAACCTGTATGTCACAATCTTAGGGTCTTATGACATCTTGATTGGTATGGATTGGTTGGAATCGCATAAGGCGATACTCAACTGTAAGACGAAACAGTTGAGCTTAGTCGATGATGAAGGACAGAGACATGTAATAGTAGGACGGAACCAGGGAGTATCCCTGAGGTTCGTCTCTTCCTTACAGTTACAAAAGAGTATGCGCAAGGCGTGCAAGCTTTATGCGATCCTTGCGCTAAATGAAAAGGGAGTAGCAGAAGGTCTAGAACACCTTCCGGTGGTGAAGGAGTTTGCGGACGTATTTCCAAAGGAGTTTCCTGGGATGCCTCCAGAAAGAGAATTGGAGTTTACTATATACCTGAAACCGGGGACTGAGCCGATAGCGAGAACGCTTTATCGGATGTCGACCCCGGAGTTGCAAGAGTTAAAAATACAACTAGAGGAGTTGCTGGACCTGGGACTGATACGTCCTAGTGTGTCACCATGGGGTGCACCTGTTATTTTCATTCAGAAGAAGGACGGATCGTGGAGGCTTTGCATTGACTATCGTCAACTGAACAAGGCTACGATCAAGAATCAGTACCCCTTACCAAGAATTGACGATCTGTTTGATCAAATGAAGGGTGCGACGATGTTCTCTAAGATTGATTTGCGATCAGGGTATCACCAGTTACGGATCAAGGAGGATGACGTCCCTAAGATCACTTTTAAGACAAGATTTGGACATTACGAATTTACTGTTTTACCATTTGGACTGACAAATGCCCCAGGGGTATTTATGATCTTGATGAATGGGGTGTTCCGCGAGTACTTGGACAAGTTCTTCCAAGTATTCATTGACGATATTTTGATCTACTCTCGGACGATGGAGGAGCATGACGAGCACTTGCGCTTGGTACTACAGTGTTTGCAAGAGCACAAATTATATGGGAAGCTGTCCAAATGCTCTTTTTATCAATCGAGGATTCACTACTTAGGGAATGTCATCTCCGACGAAGGTATCGCCGTGGATCCAGCCAAGGTTGAGGCTATCATGGAATGGCCTCCGCCGACGAATGTCACAGAAGTGCGTAGCTTTATGGGATTAGCCAGATACTATCGACGGTTTGTCGAGGTATTTTCAAAGATATCAAATCCGATCACAGAATTGCAGAAGAAAAACAAGAAGTTTGTTTGGACAGAGAAATGCGCGGAAGCATTTCGAAGGCCTAAAGAGTTGTTGACGACAACACCGATACTAAAGGTCCCTGACATGGACACAGACTTCTTGGTATGCACTGACACATCCAAGGAAGGTTTAGGCGGAGTCTTGATGCAATACGAAAGAGTAATTGCTTACATTTCGAGAAAACTGAGAAGGCATGAGGAAAACTATGCGACGCATGATTTGGAATTATTAGCCATCGTTTATGCCTTGAAGGTTTGGAGACACTACCTTGTTGGACGAAAATTTGAATTAAAGACTGATCATTGTGGATTGCAACACATTTTTACGCAAAGCGACCTGAACGCGTGACAACGACGTTGGTCAAAATTGCTTAGCGAGTACGACTTTGAGATTGGCGGATGCTTTGATTTGGAGACCACGAATCTTTTCGGTGTTACCTCTTCAGATGAATCTATGTGAGAAGATTCTCACTTTACAGCGTGACGATGACTAGTACAAAGAAGTCCAGGATTTTATTGGACAAAACACTATGATGGTACGACGGTATGAGGGATTTACTTTTGACAACGATGGGTTATTGAGGTTTAGAGGTCGGATTTATGTACCGCCAAATGACGAGTTGAGGATGTTGATTCTGAGCGAGGCACATAGAGCAGTTTACATGGCTCACCCAGGAGTCACGAAGATGAGGGAAAACCTTAAACCCGTATTCTTATGGACGGGAATGAAGGACGACGTAGTCAACTTTGTGGCTAGATGTCTCGAGTGTCAGCAGGTAAAGGTTGAACATAGACACCCGGTAGGATTAATTCAACCGCATGCTATTCCAGAATCGAAATGGGAAGTCATTTCGATGGATTTTATTGTTGGATTGCCACTGACGAGAAGGAGACAGGACTCGATTTTTGTAGTAGTAGAGACTCTGACAAAAAGTGCTCACTTTATTCCGATGCGTACGACGTATCAGGCACCTGATATAGCGAGAGTTTTCATCAGTGAGATTGTGAGGCTGCATGGCGTGCCTAAGAAGATCATATCCGATCGAGGATCGATGTTTACCGGACGATTTTGGACGAGTTTCCAAGAGGCCTTGGGAACCCAACTTAATTTTAGTACTATGTATCACCCAGAGACGGACGGATAGATAGAACGTACGAACCAAACCTTGGAAGACATGTTGCGCATGTACGTGATGGACCAACAAAAACGTTGGGAGGAATTCTTGCCTCTAGAAGAGTTCTCTTATAACAACAATTACCAGAGCACCATTAAGATGGCGCCTTTTGAGTTTCTTTATGGGCGGCCGTGTCGGACGCCCTTGAGTTGGGATCGTCTTGAGGATAGGGTCCTGGTGGGACCAGAAGCGATCCAAGAAATGGAAGAGAAAATGAAAACCATAAGACAAAGGATAAAAGAAGCGCAGGATTGATAGAAGAGTTATGCCGATGCGCACCGAGTCGACCGTAGTTACGAGGTCGGCGATCGAGTCTTCTTGTGGGTTAAACCGCATAAGAGTTCGATCAAGTTTGGAAAGGGAGCTAAACTCTCTCCTAGGTTCATGGGACCTTTCGAGATTGTGGAGAGAAAGGGGCCCGTGGCCTATTGACTAGCCTTGCCTAATCCTTTGAGGCATATGCACGATGTTTTTCATGTATCTATTTTGAGACATTATGTTAGTGACCCTACACACGTGATTGACATGAGTTCCTTGCGGGTATCGGACAAGGGAGCGCTCATGGCTGAGCCAGTCCTCATTTTAGATCAACGCGTTCGACAGTTACGACGTAAAACGGTAGATCAGGTCAAGGTCCAGTGGGACAGTTATAATCCGCACTTGGCGACCTGGGAGGACGCATATGATATGTGCCAACAGTTTCTATTTTTGTTTGATAGATAGACTTATGATACTCGGGTACTTTTATTTCGACATTTATACTGAGAAACTTCAGGACGAAGTTTAGACCAAGAGGGGGGGGTTTATGTAACATCCCGCTCTGGCACACTTACAAAACTTATTCTTTGAGGACACTTGCTCGCAGGTGATCCAGATTTTTATGATGATAAAAAAGTTATCCTTGATGATTATGCGTTATGATTGATGAACATGATGTTTTACTATTGTTGTATGCAGGGTTTTTGACCTTGAGGATGCAGATGCATTGGTAGAACTCCCTTGGACTCCGGATTGAGTCAGGGAGTGGGCTATTTGGGTTGTTTCATTTACGGTGATATTTCTTTGTTTTGATGACATGCTATTGATTTTATGATATGTTGTTGACATGATCTGACATGATGGTTGATGATGCAGGCTGACGATAGCTTGTCGACCAAGACTCACATATGGAGTAAAGGGGCGGAGTGTTGACTCCAGGGGTTATAGATGTCTACCAATCCATCAAGTCAGCGAGTGGCACCCTTGGAGCACGTGGTGCATCCTGAAGGGCACGTCGTGCAAAGAAATACAAGTTAGCGAGTGGCACCCTTGGAGCACGTGGTGCATCCTGAAGGGCACGTTGCGCAACAGAAGCAAACGAGGCGAGTGGCACCCTTGGAGCACGTAGTGCGTCCTGAAGGGAACGTCGCATGGATGATGATGATGAGACAACCTAAATGACCCTAAGACCTTAACGCCTGAAAAAATTCTTAAAACGACTCCCCTAATGAAATGTCGCCTAGTTCAAATCTGAGCCTAAATTTAAAACACCTCTAAGATAAAATTTTGACTAGCCTTAAGAGAAGACCCTCCAAAAATAAACTTAAGGACGTAAACGAAAACCCTCCTAAGTGTTAGTTAAAATCTTCATAAAATTAAAGGGGGTAAAGTAACGAGGGAGTTAAATTAAGTGAAACCCATGGATTTTAAATTATAAAGAAGAATTAAGATTATTAAAGAGTGGGAGTATAAAAATTTAGGATTTTAAAAATATATTGAAAAGACCATTAAGCGCATTTATCATTTTGGGTTTAACAAAGAAAAAAAATAAAAATAATAATAATAATAATAAAAAGAGAGGAATAAAAAAAAAATGAAATGAGGAAACTTCTATTAAAGGAAACTTAATAATGGAAAGTAGGAGACATAGGGTAAAAAGCGAAAATGAATCAACAATTAAGGAATTACTAAAAATCAGCAACTTCATTTTAGGAAAGTTATTAAAAGCATGAGAGGGGATCTAGGAACCCTAGGAGAGATTTAAGGAGCGATTTTTCGGGGAGTGAGGGAATTGAGTCTTTTAATTATTAAAAAGAAATTAATTTTTGGAGAACCATAGGGATGAGTGACACTTGGACGACAGAGAATGTTTAGAGGTTTGTCATTAAAAATTAATTAATTAAATTTTAGGAAAGTAGGTGGGTCTCAAATTTCTATAAAAGAAGGGGAAAGGAAGGAAGAAAGGGGAGGAACGGTTAGCGTAACGTTACGCTGCCAGATTGTGGCTTGACAGATTTCTTGTGAGGAGTTGGGTTTATCTCAGCTGTTTTGGAGTGGTAGCTCAGCCTTGGAGGCGAGCTGAGAAGCTAGTATTATCTCTGGATCTTGTGCGGCCCCTTTGTGGCTCGGGGGGCTAAGGGAGAATCAGAGTACCCCTAACGATTGGCTGGGAGGTACCGGTGAGCTTTCCACGGTCGGAAAGGAGGAGAGGCAAGGAGCGCGGGACTTCGATCGAGGCGCGGACGTCATACAAGGCAGGCACAAGGAATAGGTACGCTCGCTTATTTTATTGAGTATATTGCATTAGATATTAAGCTGGGAGCTGTAAGATGATTGTAATGTTCTAAAATGCCGGTTCTGGGAATCTCTCTTGTTATTCTTGGCATTTCCATTCATAATTAGTTACGGTGATATTTTTTTTATCCCTTTCTAAGTGGTTGCAGTTATAGTTGGGACTGGGTACCGTTCCACCGCTGGACGTGGTTTATTTTATTTTTATCCTTGGACTGTGTCTCCGTCGGGCTGTGTGCCATTTTATACTTGGAAGAACTTAAGTTTTTTTTTGTCTTGTATTTCGATTGATATTTGGGACTGTGTAATGTTCTTGCTTTCTAGATTTACATGCTGGAGTGATTGGGATTCTGTCATTCGGACTGTGTATTTTCCTTTATGGAGTTCGTTGTTTTAAACTGAGCTTTTTCATCTTGTTGTGGGCGTTCTGTTGATCTGAGCATTTTCTTAATCGTCGGGGGCATTTAAATTCCACCGAGGGCGTGTTTATATCTTACTATTGACTTATTCAAATGTCCATATTTATTCCTATTGCTTCCTGAGTTGAACTATTGTGATGTTTTAAACCCCTTTAACCAACACTGTCTACTCGTTGGAAGAATTCCAACGCTATCAACCTGGATCTCAAATCCTCACCAGATCATTAAATCAGACCAGAGTTTGTCTTGAGTCTGATCGACAGTCATGGCATTCAGGGGTTATGGGCAGAGTGGTAAACCGTTGCATTTTTCCCCATTCAGTTTTTGAAACCACATTGTCGCTTCAGAAATCGAATATCGCGCGCTGCTACGGATGGGTTCTTTGGGAAGGGACGTTTATACAGTTGGGTCTTCCATTCTCTGTGTTTGTGCCTTAATCGCTGGAGGATACCCCGTTTTCCAACCTCAACCCCTGCCTGGTGTTGGCCTTTCACTGCGTCTGGTAATGAAACCCTGCGTTTTGCTGTTAGGAATTGCTCCACGATCATTGAAATCTCTGCGTGTGGTGTTATTAAACCTCGGTGAAATGGGCAGAAGTTACCCCCTCCATTTACGCCCCTAAATCTCTGTGTTGATTTACCTCTGTTCCCTTTTATTGGAAGGCGTACTGTTGATTTTCTGTGCTCGTTTTTATTGCCTTGACCGCTTCCACAGGCTACTCGGCGTAATTGCTGGGTGAACGAAATTGCATTCCTTGTCAGTTTAAATTCGAGTAGTCACTCGGATGGAAGGGACGCGAACTATAATTGCTATCTGCTCGCCCTTAAAGCCGTGTCAGGGTTATGGTGATTAAACTAGATTTGAGAACACAATTGATTAACGTTAAACCTATATGGTTGATACTTTAGGAATATGCAATGCTGTTGTGAGGTATCATGTAATAAATTAAATTATATCTTGGTGGAAACCTTCGAACGAGAGTAAACTACGCTAAATAAATAATAAACTCGGGACATTATATAACCTGTCGAATTTAATGGTTAGGTTACCGTTGTTTCTGTGTTACATTAGGTTAATGAATCATTCTGGTTTAATTTAATTTATTTTCCTCCACGCAAACTGGACATTGATATTCCCATGAGCATAACAATGAAACGTTCTGTTTTAAAAATGATATTTTCCCATTGTAATTATAGGGTATAAAGTTTCGAATTTAGGACATTATATTTCCTTTGGAACACTATTGCAATATTATTGCATGTGCATATTTTATACAAATTTTTTGTTAGATTCAATGAAATGTATTCCCTCGTTTTGCTGTATTATTGAATGGGCATATTGCATGCAATTTATTGGTTAGATTCAATGAAACTTATTCCCTCATGGATATTGATACATTCCCGTGAGTATAATGGAAGGTAATGTATTAGAACAAGATGTTAGCGCAATATAAACAACAATACTAAATGCAAATTGATATTGGTTTACGGACAGCTTTGTAGTAATGTGACTCATTTTACCTTCAATGGCAATTAAGAATGCAATACAAATTTGTTTAAATCGCAATTTTAATATTTGTTTGATTAGAAAGATCAATAATTGTTTTAAATTGCAATGTTGATGATGATGTTTAATTTGCAGTGCTATTCTATCATAAGGGTAGATACATGGTTATTAATGGTCAGGTTAGGTAGTTTAGTCACATTTAATAAAAAGAACAAGGGAAAAGTCATCATTATTTCAATTGAATGATATGGTGATGTTAATATGACTTTAGAGCAAAGGAACCACATACGAGGTATGGAGACGATAACTTAAATGCGGAGATATATTAAAGGTAGCACATTGTGGTTATTATGATAGGGTGAAGTTGTTGAAACTTGTGGTATTGTTCACACCTAATGAAATGACATGGAACTAAGTACCATAAAATTTTAAGATTTAGTAAATGAGGAAAGTTGTTGAATTTAAATTAACGTTGAACTTGTTTGGTCATTGTCGGAGTCCTTCGGACATGCTCGTCCGTAGAGTTAGTGGTTGACGGAAGTTGTTGTGGTACTTGTACGAGATCGTTCTTTTGCCTGGTCTGCTTGTGTCTGGTTCTAGGTCGGGTTACTAGTTTATGCCTGAGCAGTCAGCCAGGGGCCTGTCTAATCTTCTTTCGAGAAGACATAAGACTGAACGCTCTACTTTCCTGTGCAGAAATAGTAACCCTAACCCCTGAAGTCTTCCCTCTGTGTTCTTACTATACACCCCCAATATGTCTTAATGTTGCGCCTTATGCCTATGATCGTATATTGTTCCAGTTACTCGTTGTATGCCTTCAGTTTTTCCTTGTCCTGGTTACGTCTTGTTGGTTGTCGAGGGGCATCATACAGTTAAGTGTGTTTGTTACTTCCACACGCGTGCACACACTTAAAAAAAAAAGAAAAAATAAATAAATTATGCACCTGTTACTAGAATGGTCGTCGTAACGAGGAGGACATTACAATAGTCAACTCCCTGACTTGGTCTGGAGTCCAAGGGTCTCATCGATGCCTCTGCATCCTTGAGGTACAAAATCTTGCACACTCAGGAGAACCGAGTCAATACCACTTGTCTAAATAAATACAACAAAATAACATGTCATCATATCCATAATGCCTCATATCATAATCAAATGCCCAATAGTATAATAATCTGGAACACTTGCAAGCAAGTGTCCTCAAAGAATAAGTTCGCTCAAGGTGGGCAAGAGCGGGATGTTACACTAAAGGGATAAGGTACAGAAGATAAAACCACAATATTTTCATAATAATCAATAGAACCTACACATCGAAGTCATTGAAATCCGATGTTGGGTTTGCCAAGGGAAATCAATTCAGTAAAACAACAAGGGGATTACAGATACAAGTTACTAATTTATTAATGGTAGGAATGAGTGATATATTTCGAAGAAGATGCAATTGAGTGATTCTTAATTGTCACAAAATTTATGGTGGTAATGAAGCCGATTTATACAAATAGTAATGTGAGTTTTAATGGCATATATATTTTGAAGAAGATGCAATTGAGTGAGTCTTAATTGTCACAAAATTAATGGTTCCAAATGGTAATGTCTACAATGATGTTAATGAAGTATTTTAGGTGATATTATTACATTATCTTTGTGATCTAGAAAATGCTTTTCTAAGATGTTTTTCTTTGAAATTTGATCATTCAATATATTTTTCATATTTTCCAATATATTTTCAATATTTTCCAACATGCATAGTTTACTTATTATAGTGTATAATATATTATGGTTGGTTGGGATAATGCATAGGATATTTTTGATAAATATGATAAATATTTAAGTGAGTTAAAGTTTAAATATTTAATAATAATATTGTTTTTATATAAAGAAGGTCATTATTTTTAATTCTAAGACTTTGCAAAACTGGTGATATTTTGAAAGGGGCATACAAAGAAGCTGGAAATAATGGTAGAAGTGCACTATTAAGGGTATTACTACTATGATAAAAGCAAGTAGAACATGAATACAATAGGTATGTATGTGAGACACGATACACCTTATTAGGATAAGAGCTAGTATTGAGTGCAAGTAAGGTAATCAAGCGTATTTGTACTAACCAATTAACATGCTATGTTATCAGTAACTCCAAATCAATTGATTACGTAAAGAGTTGTTGTTATACTAGTAATGAATAGACCATTGCAAGGATACATCATATCTATAATAAGTATGATGTAAGGCTAATGAAGCTTAGTAACAAACTTAAGAACAATGATTAACAAGACTGTAATCAAAGAAATATGAGATTGCTTAGTTAGCTTGAATAAGTTGTAAGTGATACCACTAAGAGTTATGGATTCCAAGATGTTACAGTCTAGTCATTGTGTTTAGTTTAAGCATTTGTATTACAATAATATGATCTCTATAACATAGCTTTTATTTAAGCAAGTATGGGCAAAGGGTAATCATACTAGTATCATTACGTTTAATGAAGGGTCCATGTTTATTCTATCATTACTTAGGGAATAATCGTGATGTTATAACTCATATGGGATTAGAGCTCTAGTCATATATTACACTTTACTCGAGTCTAATACAGGTCCATATAAGCTTACAACCTATTGGATACATGAGTATGTATTCTCGTAATAGATTACACATAGATAATACTAGTAAAATAGTATGTGTTTCCTTTATCGAATGGGTTATTCCATATCTTACAATGGTTGAAACATGGGTAATAAGCATAATCAATACATGTGTGTAAACGAATTAGGTATGAGCTTAGCTTTAGCTGTGTATAGTTTATTGGAATAAGATGATCATCCTATATGTTAAACAATATTGGTTTCATTACCATTAGTTACATGGACTAGAACAATGATACACATTGAATACTTAAATCTATGTAATATGAGAAGTATTGATTACTAATATTAACTACACAATGCGGTTATGACTCTGTTTTGAATACACTGTAATGCCTTGTTTCTGAATATGGTTAATGTACATGTTTGATTACGTATCTACTTAGCAAGTTCTATAAAAGCCTATGTTACTTTAATTATGTATTACTTGCATCATTCATTTACAGGGATAAGCTCAATACCAAGTTGTTACCTATCACTAATATTGAAGCTCATATCCATTGCTTGTATTTGATAATGTAAGAAGTGATCTCATAGGTTACATATGCCTTTTTTTATGATTTACTACTAGTCCAACCTAAGAGCTTAGTAAGCCCATACTTATCTGTACAGTGTTTTCATTACACATACTAATAAGATCCATATTGAAGCTTAGTACTAACTCCATAGATTACTGATATGCCTATTCCTATGTATAAGATGGGCTATTGATTTACCATAATTCCTATGGTATCCATACTCATATGGTAAATACACGCTTTCTTATAGGAAAAACATTCATATATGAAAGTAGTAATAACATAAGAGATTGAATATGGAAAATCTTATACATGTCTAATATGAGAAATGGTCTTGATACTACTCATTCTAGTACCCAATTTGATCAAGTTGTAGATAGAGATATATTGATGACCTATGGGAATAAAGGATATCGATAATATGAATACTTCAAAGGGAAGATCAAAGTATTCAACTTTGTTTACATGTATCAAGATAACAAAAGCTATTCCAATTACATCATGTTCTTAGTACCCAACCCCATATATTCCCACTAGTTTATGATATAAGTACCATGTAATGCAGTGTGAATCGTGTTTACCTAATCAAGCAATCATAGCAACAATTGTAATAAATCTATATGAGATTCATAGATATTACAATAATAAAATAACTTAAGCTTCATATTCCATGGACTCAAGAGTATTACATGTTGTAAGCTCTACCTTATTTCCATAATCATATCCTCTTGCTACTACATGATAATACATAAGCTATGATTACTTACAAGGATAACATAGATAAGCAATGGGTATAACACTTACCATGGATATGAAAGCATAGAGTAATATTGTATCCTTACATCAATATTGGCTCAATTCCCATGAGATCCATAATCAATATCAAGCATGTATGATGTCAATACACTGTATAACCTATGTGATTGAATATGTTATGTATTAATCATACCAATGAAGTTGAACAATACTAGTACCATATAAGATTGGAATCAAACATGATAACATAGTTAAACAATGGAGTTCATACTAATATGTATGTACTAAGAGATCACGACACCAATATGTATAAGATCAATACTTGGATCTATATACTAGTTACACTCTTATCTGATTCATTCTATAGATCAATGGGATTCATTCATCTCATAATGAACACCTATGTAAGATGAGTGTTCTAGAGGTTTTATACTTTATAGTAGTGATTGATTACTACAAGCCCTATGAACCAGCTAGGAGCTTATTTAACATATGAATACTTCCATTTGAGACATAGCCACACTATCGATTGCTTATGTTCCCATAGTCACCTTGCAATCTCAGTATGGTACTGATCAAATTAGGTAGATAGGATACCACTTGTATTCATTCAATGTGATTACTTATACCACTCATACCTACCCCGAGTAGAAGGGTAAGATAGACCGGTGAGAAAAGGGAACAAGGGATAGCGACACACTTACTATGATAGGTAGCATATTAATAATATGGAACTCGTTTCAACTTAGCTAGTCTCAATACACATAGGTTCTCAGCTATGGGTACAAGTAAGCAACTTGACTGGATTAGTACTAAGCCCAATGATTATGTAAGTTGAATGATAACTAATCTCACACGGGGTATATACACATTAAAATAGTAATAAGGAGGATTCCATAATAAATATGACTAAGATTACGATATAAGTAAAGGTTCGGGGCTATGTGTATAAGGATTACAATACTAAGCTTAAGCTAGTCTAACTATGATGGGTTTCATTACTATACCAATACATCATGCTAGTATGATCGAATCATAATTCAATAAGTATGATTCCCATTAGAGTGATACATGTTATAACTATGTGTAATAGACGTAATATACCAATACTGATACTCGATTCAATGGGAAACAACATGGTAACATAAGAGATATGGAAACTATGATTACTAGTAATACAGGTGTTGTAATGAACAACACCATTGATCACTTACTCTGATTAATGGCATTACTACTATATCTACGTAATGATCTCGTATTCAGTGCAAGTTGTTAGTGTTTTCTTATGGGAATTAAGTAACATAGATGTGTTGTAATAGGTAATGGTAGAATATAAACAACATGTACAACATCAGCTCTAAGCTCTTATATAGGGTAAATGACTAGAACCATTAGCATTACTGAAGTTAGTATCACTTCTATTACTCACATGGTCATACAATCTCACTATGATAGCTTCTCTATATTGGATATGACTTCAAGTGTTATGATTAAGCTCTACCTTATATTACCATAACTATGATGAGGTTTGTACGTATGATAGTTATATATGTTCTATAAAGGTTAGTGAATCATTACAACTTAGTTGAGTTTGGTTTATGTATACAAATCTACTAATAGTGTTACATGTGTCATATTATGTTACACGTACAGTATAACCTTAATCACTAAAGAAGTGGAATGTGTTATCATAGCTATTATAGATAACAAAGGCATTTAACCTGTAATGATGATTACCAACCCGTTTGATCTATGTATTACTAATATACAATATCATATATTACACATAACTAGTATTGGTGCACTATGAGGTTAGTCTCATTACCATTAATCTATGTAATCAAATCAAGAAATGTAACCCATATCATGCTTATTATTTACAGTTTATACTTACCATTATGTTATGACATTACTACTGATTAATTTGAGTATTAATCCCATAAGTATCTATAGATCATATTTGTGTTCATAAAGGTTAGATATGTCTATCATTACCATTACTAAGCTATAACATGTATAAAATGTGATATAAGTGATATGTATAGGGTCAACTACTTACATATAAGCTCTAACATGAGCTGCTTACAACTTGTATAAATATGAAGTAATATGCAAATATTGATGATTACACTCTTCATGCTATAACTAGTAATCAATACCAATCAAATGACTAGAATGATAGAGATCAGTGAATACAGTAAGTTGAATATGACTTAGTAATACCACTTTAATCATAGTATCCATGTATCATAAGATGCTTGATTTCCATTGCTTGTAAGCTGTGTTTGACTTAAGATGGGAATCACACTGGTCTCATAGTAAGCTTCTACTTGTTCATACTATATTAGCATATCAAATATGGATAAATAGTATTCCATCTTTCCCTTATTAGTGACTATTGATTTAATGGTAATTAGACTCCTTCATAACTAGAGTAATTGAATTTAAATATTTTACATGCTTATACTAGTTGATTTGATTACGGTAATAAGGCAGTGTTACTATGAATGGTATAAGGCTTATCATAGAGCCTAACCTATCAGTAAAGATAAGCTAAACTAAACGAGAAACATACACCCTAATAAGTAAGTTGATCATAGTATAAGTGTAACGACCCTTGATTATTAAGTATAATTAATTTAATAATATAATCCTAAAAGATTAGCTAAACTATATTTATGCCTTAAAATAACATTTCTAATTGATTATTATTAATTAGTTATTCATGATGGTTAATGATTAATTTAAGTATTAATTAATTCATTAATTAATAAAGTATTAAATAAAAGGTGGCTAATAAAATATAATATTAAATTAAGTTACGTATCCAACAAGGGATAACATATTAAATACATAAGGATAAAATAATAAAGGAGGGATAAGGGGCATTAACGATGGGAGGATAAGGAGGTAATAAATGAATTCGGTAGGGAGTAAATGAGGGGGGGAGTCGGTGAAGGAGGGATAAGGGGGGGAAGGAGTTTGGGGGGAGGATGATTCTACGGGAGTTGGCCATGGATTTTGGGGAGCTCTGAGTATTGCAGAGAGGGAGGTGAAATTTTGTGAGTGACATTGACACAATGGACCAGAGTTGCTGGGGGTTTTGGGCACGGAGGACCAGGATATCCATTGATATCCTGGGGCTAGGGAGCTACCTAGTCGACAGGGAGGACGGTTTTGGGTAGTGTTTTCGATAAGCGGGAAGGAAGCAAGCGGCGGACAAACATAGGTTGATAGCATCAGGTTCAGGTAATTACCAAGAATTATGCATTGTTTTGTATAAAAATCTGTTATTAAATATTATTATTATGAAGAAGTTGATTGCGAATGTGCTAATGAAGTAACTTTTAAATTTTACTATTGTGTTGTAATTCAATGGTTGTTTAAATTAATTCAACCATTACAATAAGTACAACTAAGTTAAGTATGATCAATGCATTTTATAAGCTAGTTTCAAACCAGTATGATTGATCTGAGCTATTACATGGGTTCATTGTATGAATGAGTAATATAAGGTAACAATGAGAGTAGTATCCTATATGTTACATATTATGTAAATATTGTAATATCATGAAGCTTGATCATTACACACAGGTCTAAGAATTCTACTATGAACCAATGGTGTTGTCACAGGGATGGGCCCCTGTAGCCAAGTCACAGTCCAATGGACTATGACTTGGCCGTGAGGGCCAGCCCTGTGGCCAATCCATGAGCATGCCAACGACTTGGCCACAGAGCTACCCCCCTGGCGGCCAAGTCACAGTCTAGTGGATTGAGACTTGGTCACGGGGCCCAACCCAATGGCCAAGCCATTGGCATGCCCATGGATTGGGTACAGGGGCCAAAATTCAACATAATTTAAATTAAAAATTAAAAAAAAATTAAAAAAATAAACTAAAATATTAGTGGAAATTTTGAGTTGAATTTTGATCTTACTAGAAGCTCGACTCGCTCGCCCGAAGGAGAACCCACCAACATGAGAGAACAACTGCCCAAAGGAGCGCCCACCAACACCAACATGACATCACGTCCACGCTAAAACCACGTCCATGCCCACATATTGGCTACAAATCCCAAATTATAAATTAAAATTTAAATTAAAAGAAAAAGAAAAACTAAAATATCACTGCGAATTTGGAGCTTACCTGAAGCTCGACCCGCCCGCCTGAAGGAGAACCCACCAAAACGACACCACCATCACTGGAATGAGTTCCCACCAACACTAGTCTGCGCTAACACAACATAGTTTGTGCCAACACTCAGTCCACACCAACACTCAACACAGTCTGTGCCAACACTCAACACAGTCCCTCACACAACACAGTCTGTGCCAACACTCAACAGAGTCCACGCCAACACTCAACATAGTCCCTCACACAACACAGTTTGTGCCAACACTCAATCCCTCTGACAACACAGTCAATCATAGTAACAATGGAGAAAAATGTTACATTTTCGATGTTCGGTTAATATATAAGCCATTTTTCGGTCGAAAGAATAGTTCGACCGAAAGAATCTTTCAGTCGAATGATGTTTTCAGCCTGAATATCTTTCGAACGAAAAGATATTGCTGGATGGAAAAAATCCGTCCAAAAAAATTTCTACGTGAAAATCGAGAGCACCGCCATTGTATCGTTCGATTTGACGTTCCATAGTTCAACCGAAAATCAATTTGGCCAAAACAAATATCTTTTGGCTAAAAAATAATATTAGTTCGGCCGAAAGAATGTTTTTCAGAATTTTTGAGATGAGATTGTCACGAAAGTGTTAGCCATCTCCATGATTTTACCCAAATATTAAATTTAAATGATATAAAATAAGGAAGTTTTTATTCTTTTTATATATATAAAATACAAAATTTAAATGATATAAAATAACTAAATTATTTTTCTATTTATATTTAAAATATAAAATTTAAATCATATAAAATAACTAATTTATTTATATATATAAAATACAAAATTTAAATCATATAAAAAAACAAAGTTATTTATTATTTAGTTAAAAATAAAATTGAAAATAAAAATAAAATAAAAATAATCAAAATAATTAAAATAATCAAAATAATTAATTTTTTCTCAAGGGAAAAGGAGGTTTAGGCTAAGTTTAGCCTTGTATGAGGCCCACATTCCTCCCCCGCACTCAAAATACAATACAAAATAGGTCTCAACCCCTCCCATGCTCAATTTCTCTTCAGAAATTTAATTTTCCTCTCTTGCTCTAGGTCTCACACAATCGCTTCTTGCCTGCTCTGAGCGCGACAATGGCTCCATGGCCAACCACCTCATGGGAACATAAATGGTTCCCAAGATGACTCTTTATTAGTGCTTCAAGTGAGGTTTCCCTGTGGTTTATAAACATAACAAACTATTACTTGTCCATGGAGGAGGTTCAACCAGTTCATCTCTGTCATGAGATGGGAAAAGGGAAGGAATCGACCAATGGCCAACCTTGTAGGTGTGTACATATTTGTCCCTCAGGAACTCACACATTACATTCAGACTGGTGGGTATTTATTTAATGTGCACGTTTCTCACGCTTAGGCCGAGTTGGTAAGATCTAATCCTTGATTTTCTTTCTTTTTATTTTCTCAAGAGTTAGAGAGGCATTCTCACAGAATATTTTTGTTATTGTTGTTACAACAAATAGAGAGGGTGTGGCCACCTCTGTGCCCCCAATTTGGTTCAGTCATGGTAGCCATCCCAAGGAAAAAAACATTTGAATTAAATTTTTTTTATATACTTACATTTTTTTCTAATATTTTTCATTTTTATTTTCTTGATATGTTTTTTTAGATCTAATACATGTAAAATAATTTTCTCATTTATCTTTAGCATGATCATGAAATGTTTTTTTACTTTGTCTCTATGGCAGGTAAGGATTATTATGGGGAAACCATGTGGGTTTGAAAAGGCATCTACTATCCCTTTCTTTCTACTCATTCTCTCATCCTTTTGGATTTTTAGGATAGTCTCCTAGGGTTTTCTTGGATTGTTTCTAGGTTATTTCCAAGGGTTTTAGAGGTCATTTCTGGGTTTTAATTTTTTGGTTTAGGGTGAAATCATGAAGATGGGTTACACTTTTGCTTGTTTTATGAGAAATAAACTGTATTTTCACAAGTTATTCAACTTCCGGCATACAAAAGTATTTTTTTTATTTATATTTTCACTTTACAGTAAAAAAAAAACTTGTGAAGAATTGTGTTAGCTTTCCAATGACTATTTTTCAAATTTTTTTTATCACGATTTGATATGTCAATTTGACAATTGTTTAACAGTATGTTCTTTAAACATGAAATGAATGATAATGAGTTACTTATTTCTACAACAATGTATCTATTATTAAACTTATGTTTTTAAGAAATGAAATATACTGCAAAAATCTACAGAGAGTCTATTTTATTATGACTATAATTTTGAATCTAACGGATGAATATTATAATTTCTAGAATTTTTTGAAGATGACCAAGCTGAAAATGTTATAGATTTTAAACACATGTTTTTATACACGTTGTATCTATCTTAATTTTTACTTAAAACTAAAATCTAAATATACACTTTTGAAAAGAACAGTTCAAGGATTATGAATATATTTTTTTCCAAAATTTTCACCATATATTTTTAGAGATACCGATATTTCATTTCACCAAATCATAATGCCTATTGAAAATATTATGTAGTGTTTTTTTTTTTAAATTAAATAAAATTAGATAAAAATAAAGAAAATGAAAACAAATTATAGGAATTGAAAGTAGATTCAATTTTGGAAATGTTGGTGTCATTTTTGAAACCAAATTCTTAGTATTTGCAGGAGTCTACAACCTCCGAAGTTCAATTAAGCTTGGGGAAATTCTCTGGTTTTAGTTTTCAGTCCCAATTTTCTGTTTTCGGACGAAATAATATTTCAGCCGAAAAAATAATATTTCGTCCAAAAGACTAAAATCTAACGGAAACCGTCAAAACTGAACGGTTTCCAAGTTTTTCGGCCGAAAGACTATCGAACGAATTTCGTCCATTGGAAAAAATGAAACGACACATCATATCATTTTATTTCGTGCTAAATTGTATAAATAGGCTTTCGGCCGAACACATTTAACACAGTTCATCGGATGGACAGATAGATATAAGATCGAGTATAGGGATTTCAAAGCATTTCTATTACTGATTGCAGCTGTATTCTTTTCTTTCTTTATTTCTTCCCTCTGTTCCATAGGCTTAATCCGAGGATCGATATCGATACATGGTGGTTTTCTAGAGCACTTAAACAAAGTTTCGAATCATATTTTTGGGTTTTGTTGAATAAGGTAATTGAAGTTTGTTCACGTTTTTATTGGAATAACAATTTACATGTTGAAAGATAAATGTTGAGCATTTTTTCAAGGTGAAGTCTTTGTTGAACATATCTTCTATAGATAACTATAAAAGTCATGGGAAACAAAAATTTGCACAAGAGAAAATATGATCTCACTCGAGATGATACTCACCAAATCGAACAAAGGAAAGCGCTTTATCGGAGAAAGAAACAAGAACGTGCAAATATTGAAGAAAGAAACGATGATAATGTCAATAGAGATTTTCGACAAGAAGAAGTTCAACCAGGTATGCACGCACATATTATGATCGAGCACATGACACACATTGGGACTGTATTCAAAAAGTACAAAATTCAAAGTATAGAATTCAAATTAAAAATATTGTAAATAATATAATTGATTGTAATTACAATTTGATGTTTTTCAGAAAACATAAATAGATTTGTCTCATAATTTTGAAGAAGACGTTGAAACCGAAATTGAATCAGAAGACAAATCACCTATAGGTATGCGTACATAAATTTAGATTAATACAAGATGAACACTCAAGTATATATAACTTAGTGAATTTGTGTTTGGGTTATGTTTTTTAATATAAACTTTAAATTGAAATATGGAAGAGAATCTATCAACATTGATGATGAAATATTAGAAAATGTTGATACTGACAAATTTGGGAAGAAAAAAACTAAGCATTATATAAGATATTGAACTAAGAATATGTATAATACTTATTTCAAATATGAATCAACAATAGTAGAGGCTCAACTTTTACTTCCTCTATTGAATTCAAGAAAGTTAAAAGAAGCTACATCATTATTAGGTATTCAAAAGTCGACAAAGGATACAAAGCTGCAACAGAATGTCTGTAACAATATAACTAGTGTATTAAAAGCTTTTGGAAAATCTTGAAAAGAAGATGTCCGTGTTGCACGTAAAATGTTATAAACAACAATTGTTTCAGGGAGCAATATAAAAGATCGTTTGACACTACACATGGAAAAAAACATGGGAACATCAAGAAAAACATTGCACAAACATAGAAAATTGTGTTTCCAAATAGATGTAAATGATGAATTGGCTTGTTGGACACTGATTTCTAGACAACCCTACAAAGATAGACTTGCATAAAATGTTAAAGAATTGGCTCGTAATTGTTGGTTGGAAGAATCTCATGTTTCACCACATACAAGGGATGTGTTGGGTCAAAGATTAGCATGAAATCAATATGAATAACATCCAAAACATATATTGCCAATGACACAAATAGAGTTGTTTAATAAGTTCAAAGAAGAGCACAAAGAAGTTAAAATTTCTATCTATACATTTGTGCCACAAAAACCATGGTTTGTTAGAGCCATCATTGTCCATGACACGTGTTGTTGTTGTTATCATGTGGAGTTTGAGTTGTATTATGACACTTTTTCAGATTTTGGTGAAACTTTATGGCCAAGTTCACCTCCTCCTTCCACATTCCGTGTTTTTATATTTGAAATTCTATGTGAAAGAGAAGATGATGATTTATTTTACAAAAAAAATGTGTTGGTGGAAAGAAATGTGATCATTGTGGAAATCTAAGTATGTTTCATTCAAAGTATCATATTGATATGAATGATCGATCATTTTCTAATATAAGAGTCAATTGGAAGAGATATGAATATTTGAGCAGCACGACTCCACATTCTTTAAATGTTGTTTCCAAAAGGCTTGATTTGAAGGTAGATACAATTTGTTTGATAGAGTTTTTGAAGAAGTTTGAGGAATAAATCTATAAATACACCAAGCATTCACATAAATCTCGATGGCAAGATCTACAATTCAAACAATCCTATGAAGTGTTTCCACCAAGGACAATTTTGTCTGTAGTTGATTTTGCAGAGAATTACACATTCACTGCACAAAACGAAATACAGAGTGAATATTATCATTCTGATCAAGTCACCATATTTTTCCACGTTTTATATAGACATGCTCAAAGGAGTCTTCCAAACATAGAAAGCACCAACGCCAATCGACATGTTATTAAAGAATATCACTTTTACATAAGTGATGATCGAACACACGACACACATTATGTACAACATTGTTTTGATAAATTTTATGATTCATTGAAAGAATGAAAAATCATATTTGATCAACATTGGATATGGTCCAATGGATGTGTGGGTAAGTTCAAATCTACAGGATCATTCTATTGGTTATGTCGTCTTCATAAAAAATTAAACATTACACATTGTTGGAATTTTTTTGAGACTGGTCACGGAAAAGGAGAGCCTGACGGTGCAGGGGCATGTATAAAACGAGCACTTCGAAGGTATCAGTTGAAACCTCATGCCGATCGATTTGAATTTGCTGAACAAGTTGTTGAATGGTGCAACATGGCGCTAAGCCATGAATATAATCCATCAAGGGATGTGCGTGGGTGTGTCTATATATAAATGTTACATGTATGTACACAAGATATATAAATTTGAACGTGTTCAAATTTATATTCAATCTTCAATCATTTTCTTGAGAGATTTCAAGTTAACAAGTTCTTGTCTTGTGCAGGTATTTTTGGCATGTTGGAATCGAAGATGTAAATAGATCAATCTCATATGATGCCAGTACAATACCTAGGACAATAAAAATACATTCAGTTAAAACAAAAAGTTTTCAAAATGGGTTTGCATTTGATAGACAAAATGACTCTTGTTTTTCTTCAGTTTGCATAGACAACTCAGAATCCATAGATATTTGCGAGAACGAAAATGCAGGATATGTTAAAGCTTGGAGACATATTGAACTTAATGTAAAAGGGAAAATGACACTTGCAAGCTTAGAGGAGATGGAATCAAATGAAACTATAGTGTCAGTTGATGGTGATAGAGTTTCTGATCTTGTTAGAGAAGGTAAATTTTTTATGTTTAATTTTTTTCAAATAACTTGTAGATATATACTTGTGTGATAATCTAACATGAATTAATTGTTGTCCAATATATCCAATTATTTGCAGGAGATGTTTTTTCCATGGTTGCACCTATAGACAACAATGAAAACATGAAATATTATTTGATGCGATGCACAGAACAAAAGATGAGGCTATTAGAAGATTTTGATGATAATGGTTTTATATATGAAAGAGGATCCATTGTATTGAAAGGATATTTTTTTCAAGAAACCCATCTAACAGATACTCATGTTCACTTTCAAGACTACCATCCAGATGTCACAAGTTGTCAATATAGTCATTTGGTATGTGCAGTGCGCATAAAGTTAATAGAAGTTCAATAAATAAATAAAAAAGTTAGAAAATGGAATATGTCCAAAGTCGATCATGAACGAATAATTGAAGATGGAATACCATTACGTTGTTTTTAAAAAATCTTTGCACATGTGTACATTCTATAGTTTTTAATTTTTCATTGAAAGTACATTCCATATTTTGATAACTTATTTTGACTATCTTCAAACATATTATCAATTATGATATTTATAAAAAGGGTACTATGTATAAAAAAGTCACTTGTGAACTGCACACTAATTAGTACCTAAAAGTATATTCTTAATACTTACAACCTAATTAGTATAGGATTTAGGGAACTACTAATTTGTATGGAAGTGAAAGAACCATTTGGTAACTTATACCCCTATCGATACCCAAAAGTATGTCATTGGGGAATTTCACCCTAATTAGTATAGAAGTAAAAGACATGCTTGGCACACACATTAATTTATATATATAGGAGAGAGACAACAACTTAATGAATTTGCATCTTAGTTAGGGCTAAAATTATGTTCTTGGTATTTAAACAAGAATTAATATAATAACAAGGGAACCACTTATGGTGCACCCCATTTGAATAAGAGTAAGAGAAGTACTTACAAATTATGACACCCTTATTAATACCCAAAAGTATGTTCTTGGGAAATTCCACTTTAATTAGGATATGAATGAGGGAATCACTTGGAAATTTATGCCCAAGTATGTTATAACCTAAATTTGTATAAGAGTGAAAGAACCAAGAATCACTTGGGGTGCACCCTAACTTTAATATAGGATACATGAGAACTTAATCTTTTAGGGACATGCATTGTATATAATACAAGTTATTTTTTCAAGTCAAGAAGTGAAGTATCCTCAGGCGCAAGGGATGAAACTAATCCTAACTTAGGCATACTCACTACTAGGCATATTTACGAGACATATTTAAGTACCTGATCCGACTAATAGACCCATCATCATATATCCTTCTAAGCATGCACCCTTCTAACATTTGGATGAGACGAATCTTTTTTAAAGAAATCATAGTATTAGGGCAGCTTTATGATATCAAATTCTCATTCCATCTTGTGATTGGAAATGGCTCACATGTTAAGAAAAGTAAAATATATTTTAATGAAGTTCATTCGATGGGGTTTACTT
>ML776868.1:1036209-1057748 GCA_009831015.1 Picea engelmannii
AATTTAACCTTCAGACTGAATTAGAATTCGAAATAATTGAACCTTCAAACAAAAACAAATTTAACCTTCAGACATAAACAAATTTAACCTTCAGACAGAAACAAAATTTAACCTTAATACATAAACGAAATTTAACCTTCAGAGAGAAACACAATTTAACCTTTACACATCAATAAATTTAACCTTTAGACATAAATAAATTTAACCCGATTAAAGGTTACATGTGAAACTATATATATATATATATATATTTAAAAAATTTGAAAGACATTCATTTTGGCAGAGAACATAATTTTTTTAGTTTCCAAGCACAAGGATGACTGTAGTGATTTGTTAAAATCGAATCTCCATATATTGCAAACAAGTTTTACCATTGACATCACAAATTCGAATCTCTAGATTGAACATAGATCTGTAAAACACATGAACATATAAGAATTTAACTTAGGATTAATTAATATCTAACATATTCAATATAAATGTCAAGATCAGTAAATGCAATTTACAACGAATGGAGGAAATTCGAATTTCTAGGCTGCAATTAAATTCGACAGCGTTCATAGCAATTTTTTGTTTACAGAAGAAGCTATATGATTCTACAACGATATTAAAATTCTAATACACAAATTTACTCAGCGATTTGTCTCATGGTTTAATCATAATATGTTGATCGCACGGGGAAATGTAGTAGAGGTTGATAGTGGAGAAGCCAATGGCTTGGCCACATGGATAGGCCCCCGCGGACAAGTCACAGTCCACTGGACTATGAATTGGCCACGGGGGCGTAGCCCTGTGGCCAAGCCATTGGCGTGCCCACATCTTGGCCATAGAGGCCACCACCTAAAGCTATATTTTAATTTAAAAATTAAAATTAAATTTAATGTTAAAATCTACAGATTAAAATTAAAAGTAAAAACAAAAATTTACAGTTACTTACCTGAAGCTTGGCCCGCCGAACGCCCGCCAACACTCAAAAACGCTCACCTGAAGATCATCTCGCAAACAACCGCCAACACTCACAAACACTCACAAACACCGTACTTCCGTGCCAACACTCGCGAAATCTCACAAACACCAAAAGGTTAGAAAAACGTTTGAAAATTGATGTGTGGTTGATATATAAACCTTCTTTCAGCCGAACACTCTTTTGGCCGAAAGATTTTTTCGGTCGTAATATCTTTAGGCCGAAAGAATATTGTCGGATGGAAAAAATTCGTCCAACTAAATATTTACACGCAAATCGAGGATACCGTCATTGTACCATTTGATTTGACATTTCACCTTTCGACCGAAAAATAGTTTGGCCGAAAAAAGTATCTTTCGACCGAAAAATACTATTAGTTATGACAAAAAATTGTTTTTCAGAATTTTGGAGACGAGATTGTCACGAAAGTGTTACCCACCTCCATGATTTCACTCTTTATCAGTGGAAATTTCAGGTTTTTCTAGGTTATTCAGGGGTTTTAATAATGTTTGTAGGTTATTAGTTGTTTCAGGGAATAAATTTCATAACCTTCAATCATGTGAGTGATTAAGCCCTAGCTTTTATTTTTGAAACTAGGTTCTAATACCATATGTAATGCTCTCTATTTCAAGGCCTCTAAATATAATTAACTCCTACCATAATGACTCCTACTATAATGACTCTTTTATGTAAGAAAACTTTTTTATATATGAATTAAAATTTATATTTCTAGAAGATCCGCAAGAAAGAAGTTTCATTTACAACAATTTAGTTTAGAAATTTCTTTATGCAAGCAATAAAAATGGTAAATAGACGATATAATAGAAACAACAAATTTATTACAATATTTACAAATAAATCAATTACTAAAATACATACCTCAACCTCAAGTTCTGGTTGATTTAGTCCCTTTCTCCTTTATTCTTGTCCATGCCCAAACTACCAAAAAATGAATATTTTCCTCCTAGCCAACTAGGAACAACCTCTCCAGCTCCCTAGCTCCAATAATCCTTGTGGTGTTTTGGTCCTCGACCCAAATTTCCCAGCAACAATAGTGCCCAAGTAAAAATCCCCCCCAAAACAATTTTTCCTTTCAAATCTCCTCATTTTCCCTCCTCCTTCCATAATTTTCCCAAAAAGAAGACCTCAGTCCAAGTCCCCTCCTCTATTCTTTTCCTCCTCTCTCAAATACCTCTCCTTCATTCAATTCCCAACAACCTTATCCCCTCATTAATTCCCTCGCCTACAATTAAATAATAAAATAGTAAAAAGATTCAATCTAATTATTCAAATAATTAATCTAATTTACGCAAAATAATTTATAATCATTAATTAATAAAATTGGGTTGTTACATATTTCCTCGGAATGAAATATGAAACTCAAATCTAAAGAGGATTTGGTTCACTTGGAAGTGGATTCGGATGGTCTCTATTCATTAAATTATGGAGGTTTTAGGTTGGAAGAAAAGAGGGCGTTGGTGGTGGAAAAGGAGGCTAGGAAATTGGTGTTGTTGAAGAAGGAAGATGAAACATGGCACCAAAATAGTAGATCTATTTGGCTTGCATGCGGTGATCCAAATACAAAGTGTTTTCACTCTTTTGCCAATTTCAAAAGATAGTTCAACTCCATTTGGGATATTAGAAAGTTGGATGGAACTTTAGTCTCAAAATGTCATGATTTAGAAAAATAAGTTTTAAATTATTTTCAAAATATGTTTAAGGCTCAGGAAAATATGTATATTGTTCATCAATTTGAGGTAATAAAAGTTTATCCTATTTTATTTTTTGAAGAAGGGTTGCAGATATAGTTTATTTTTCTGAGGTACAATATACTTTGGAGGGTTTTGATGTATCAAAAGGTCCTGGGGCTAATGGCTGGACAATTGATTTTTTTTTTGGCATTCTTTGATCTTCTGGGTCCTGAATTGCTGGAGGTGGTGGAAGAATCCAGGCTGAAGGGGAATGTTAATGGGGCACTTAATGAAACTTTCATAGAACTTATTTTGAAAAGTGATAAACTTAATTTATTTTCAGGTTTTAGATCCATTTCTTTGTGTAACTTGAATTATGAGGTAATTTCAAAGATCATTGCTTCTAGAAATAAATATTTTATGTCATGGGATGCATCATCTCAACAAATTTATCTTTTTTGGTAAATGGTAGTCCTTCTGATTCTTTTATGGGATACAGAGGATTGAGGCAAGGATGTCCTCTTTCTACTTTTTTCTTCTTGATCATAGTGGAAGGTCTTAGCAGGCTTCTCAAGAAGTTGGTCGAAGAAGGAAGACTTGAAGGAGTTTTAGTAGAAAATGGTGTTAGAATTACACATTTGTTATTTGTGGATAATTTTATCTTTTTCGGGAAATATTCTTTTTAGGAATGGAAGGTTCTTAAGGATCCTCTTAAATTTTTTTGTAATGCTATCGGAACTTTTAGTAATCAAAAGTCTCATTTTTTAGAAGTTGGTTTGTGTGTTGATTGGTTAGATCACTTAAAAGAACTGTTTCCTTCTGAAATCAAGTCAATTTAGAAAGGTTTTAAGTATTTATGGTTTTTACTTAAGCTTAATTGTTACTCGCGTGATGACTCAATATATATTCTTCAAAAGGTAGAAAACATAATTGCTACTTGGTGTCACAGATGGTTAACTTTAGCAGGTTGATTTATCCTTGTTAAATATGTTTTGGAAAACATTCATGTTTTCTATCTCTCTATGGTAAATATTCCGAGATCTATTTTGGATAATATTTGTTGGAGGTTGTTCAAATTTTTGTGGTGTGGTATTAAAGAAAAATAGGTTCTTCATTTAGTTAAATGGAACAAGATTGCTAAACCAAAAAAGGAGGGAGGTTGGGGAATTAAGAATATCTATTTGTTTGGAAGGGAAATAGAAACCAAGAGCTTGTGGAGGTGTTTGATGGTTCCTGGTCTTTGGCATGATGTGGTTGAAAATAAATAATTGAAGAAAACATCTGTTGTGGAGTGGCTAAGAGAAGGGCTAAAGAATCTCAAAAGGGTGTCAAATTGTTGGAAGGATCTTACTTCTTCTCTTCAAATTATAACTAACTGGATTGCTTGGAATCCTGGTAATGGATGGGAAATTTGTATTAGAGTGGATCCTCTTGTGGGGTCTCGGTATTATTAAAAAATTTCTCTTGATTTAGTATATGTGCTCCATTCGAAAGGAATTGTCTTTTTGGCCCATGCAGTTTCCAATGTTTCAGAAGGTCTGGTTCATTTTAACTAGAACTCTACTTAGAGTTTAGATCTCTTGGGTTCTTTAAGATATGAATGGGACTCATATGTTTTGGGACTTAAGAACTCGAGTTTTCTTCTTTCCGATTCAGTTGACTCGATTTCCTGGTCGTGGGATGAGAAAGAAGGAAGGGTTGCTGCTAAACAAGCATATCAGGTACAATTTTTTGAAGATTTTGGTGATTTTGTTTATAGAAGACTTAGTGATTTATGGAAGTGGAAACTTCCTTTGCATATCATTTTTTTTTGTTTTCTTTTGGGTGATAACATGATTTTGACTTGGGATAACTTGGTCAAAAGATGGTTTGTTTTTTTGGATAGATGTGTGCTTTGTGGGGATGATGTAGAATCGATTGATCATTTGATTGTAAATTTCTCATTTACTAAAGAGGTTTGGAGTTATGTTTTACAATTTCTTCACTTAAGAAAGTTATGGGGTATTGGATATCTCTCTCTGTGTTTTTAGGATTGGATTAAGGATATCAGGGCTTGGAAAGAAGTTCCTTGTTTCATTTGCTAGGAAATATGGAGACGTCAGAATTACATTATTTTTGAAGGTTGTCAATTGTCTCTTTCTAGGGTGTGTAATCTGGTTTTGAAAGAATTGGGTGAGGTATAGAAAGATAATTTTGTTTATGTTCAAAAAGTACCTTGTCCTCCTATTTTGGAAAGCAATATTATAGTGGAATTCTTTGATGAAGCTTCTCTGAATGGGGGTTCAAAATGTGGAGTTGGTGCAATTTTAAAATGTCCACATATTGGCATGTATAGGATTAAGATCAATTGTGGTCAGGGTACCAATCCTCGAGGGAAGTTGTTGTCCTTATGGATTGTTTTGTTTTTTACTCATTTGAAGCAGGTGACTAATTTGATATTGGTAGGAAATTCAAAAGTTATATTGGATTGGTTTTCGCTCAAAACATAGTTCTTTAAATCTGAACTGAATTTTTTTTATAATCAACGATATATAATGTTTTTTTTATATTTATTAATATAAATATTTTTTAGTTTAAAAATAAAAATAAAATCATGTTCTATTAATATGTACAAACCGATGTACCTCCCAAGAAATTGAACGGAAGGCTGGACAGCGAATCAACCACAATAATTTGATAACCTTTCCATTTATTTTTCTCGAATTCTATCTAACTTGGATAACCTTTCCATTTATTTATTTACTTTGATTCTTCATTTCATTAAACACGTGCCACACATGCCATACAATAAGAAAATCCATTTTTTTTAGAAAAGGTTTGTATTATGTGGTGTTAAGAATACCACAAAATCCAAATCCATTTTTTAGAAAAGGTTTGTATTATTTGATGTTAAGAATACCACAAAATACATCTTTTAGTGAAAGATTTATATAATGTAATAAGATTAATATCACTAAATCCATCTTTTAGTGAAAGATTTAAATATTAATCATTAATATTAACCTCACTTGTATTATTTGGTATTAAAATGATAGGCATCAACATTATTTATATTATGTAGTGTTAGAGTGGTAGTAATATTTGTTAATTTTATTCAAAATGACATGTTTTAATAGAGAAATGATATATGCTATGTTAAGAAGTACAATAAAATGGTTCTAAATTTTTCATTCTTGCACTGAGATGTATAAGTAAACATTAAATATGAGAATTTACATTATAAATAAAATTTCATTATTTTGTAAATAATTTAATTTATCCATTTATTTTTTATATTATTTAAAATATTAAATTCATTATTTTGTAAATAATTCAATTTAATTATTGATTTTTTATATTATTTAAAACATTAAATTTTGAAATTTTAAATGTGAAATTTTCTATCATATACATAAGAAATTTATAAATTATTTTGTAAATAAAAAAATTTAATATTTACTTTTTATATCATAATCATTTTAAATAAATAAATTAATTATTTTTATAAAATTATTTAAAAAAAAAATAATTAAAAATCATTAAGAATAAGGGGGTCTCATACACCAATTTGGTGTGTTGGCTTGGTCGTGACCTTAAAAATAGATTATTATTATTATTATTAATTTATGCTTATAAAGGTGGTGCTCAACTGAGTGGGCCTAATGGTTAAGAACATGTGTTTCCTCTTAAGAGGTCACAGGTTCAAATCCAGAGGGGGGTAGCGTATGTATACCTTCGTAGGGGTCTCATACACCAATTTGGTGTGCTGGCTTAGCCGTGACCTTAAAAATAGATTATTATTATTATTATTAATTTATGCTTATAAAGGTGATGCTCAAAGTGTCTTCAATATTTTATTTTTATTTTTATTAATTTTAGTAAAACTTTTGTTAAATCATTTGATGGGTATTAATGTTATTAGGAAGATTTGATCTCTTGAGGCCCTAGACATGGTTTAGAGATGAAACTTCTAGCTTAGTTTTTATAGGATTATTTTGGGCATCCACAGATAATAATGAAATCTCAAACCACCACAAATTACCTTTCGAACATATTCTTCACCTTTGTGTGTGGATATTGACACCATTAGGATATGTTGATGATTACAGATGGGTCTATTGGACCTCAACATGGTCAACGAAGGAAACCTAATTCTCAAGTACTAGAGGAAGCTTTTTAGGATCCAAGGCTAACAAATATATAGATACTTCAAGTCACAAATCATGACCACTTGAGAGGTTCATTGACCCTAGAATAAGGATATGGGGTAAATTAGCAGGATTTTAACACTATGTATGGGTCTCAAGGCCCTAAACATGGTCATCTTAGGAAGCATGCGACTTAAGTACTAAAGGGAGAATATATGCATATAGGGTTAAGAAATATGCTTTAAACCACAAAAAAAACCTCTTGAGGGTATCCTTGGCTTATGAGTGTAGATATTGATACCATTAGGAAGAAGTTTGAGTACCAAACATTAGTCTCTATGTCGTTGGCATGGTCAAGGGACAAAATATAGGCCTTAAGCTATAAGGGATTATTCTAGTCACATGGGGCTTATAACGATGCTTTGAACCACCACACATGATGTATCGAGGGAAGCCTTCATGTTCCCATGGGGATATCAATGACATTAGGAGGTTTTAACTAGTGGGTGTGGGTATTATGATTATGGACATGTTCTAAAAATGAAACATTGACCTTATTTTCTAAAGGAATCTTCTAAGCATAGAATGCCAAAAACCAAACCACAAACCATCACATTTAACCTCCTAAGGGTATCCTTATCTTTTGAGTGGGGTTAAAGGAACCATTAGCATATTTTTAGTGCTAGGCATTGATCTCAAGGAATTCGAGATGGTTTAGGGAGGAAATGTGGGGGTATGACCTTAAGGGAAGTGTATAAGGAACCTTGGACATACAAAACAATACAAACTACCATACAATACCTCCTAAGGTTATAATTACCTTTAAGGGGGAAAAAAATGCCATTGGGGCCATTAGGATAGTAGGCATGAGTATTTGGGCCTTAAAAATGGTTGAGGGATGAAACCTAGGCATTATTTACTAAAGAAAACTTATAAGTATCCTGGATTAAGAACAATGGGTTGATCCACTACACATGAACTCCTAAGGATAGACTTGGCCTCCAAATTGGGATATTGAAATTTTTTATTAAGTTTTAAACACCATGTATATGTGTTGGGGCCTTGGTCATGGTTGGAAGATAAACCTAAGCCATATTCCCTAAATGAGGATTATAAGAATCCATGCCCTAGAAAAACATATTGAACCAAAATACATGACCTATCAAGGGAATATTGGGGGCTCAAAGTGGTGATATGAAAACCAATACAACCTTTTGAGGAGAAAGTATAGTTCACAGGGTCCTTAACATGGTCAAGGGAGGAAACCTAGGACATAGGTTCTAAATGTTTTTTTAGTGCTTTCATATCCACTATAAACACCTTGAATAAACACACATGACCTCCAAAGGGGATACTTCACCTTTGAGTGGGCATATTAGCACCATTATGATTTTTTTTGGAACTATATACCATTCTCAAGGACTAGAGCAAGGTCAAGCGATGAAACATGGGAAGTAGGCCTCAAATGTATCTTATAAATATCAAGGGTAATGAATAAGCCCTTAATCCACAATAAATGAGATCTTGATAACATATTTTTCCTTCAAGTGTTGGTATCATAACCATTAGAAGGATTTGAGCACCAAGGGTGAGTACGGGGGCCCCAAATATGGATAGGATAGGAACCTAAGCCATAATATATAAAGGAATATTCAAGGCATCCTACTTTAAGAACATTGTCTTGAACCACCACACCTAATATTCAAAGAGCATAATTTATCTTCTAAGTTGGGATGTGGGAATCTATGGCCAGGATCGTCACCATGTACAATCACACATGATCTGTTGAGGGCATCATTTTCCTCCAAGTGGATATATAGGCACCATTACGATTGTTTGAGCTGTAGGATTAGGTGTTGTAGTGTTAACCATGTTCGATATAAGAATCTTATACATTATGGTATAAGTGTATCTTATAAGGATAAATGTCCATGAATGATTCATGAAACCTCCATAGATGACCTCTTGAGGGAATTTTTTTCCTTTAAGTTTTAAATGGGAAACATTAGAGGTATTAGAGCACTAGGTATGTGACTTGGGGTACTAGATATGGTCAGAGTAAACCTATGAATTATTCCCTAAAGGAATATTCTTGGCATCTACAACCGAGAATTCCACGTTGAACAATCACAATAGACATTTAAAATGCATCTTTGTCCTCCAAGTGGGTTGTTTTTTCCATTAGTATTTTTAGGAGTAAGTATGGGTTTGAGGGCCTTGGACATAGTTTGGGTGGAAGAACTTGGTTTTTAGGCCTTGAAGGAATCTTCTAGGCATCTGGGGCCAAGAACAATGCCTCTAACGATAACACATGAACTCGAAGTGGGGATATGGGTGCCATTAGCACATTTTAGAACTAGGTATGTGTCTTTGATCCTTGGACACGGTCAATAGAGGAAACTTGGGCCTTAGGCCTAAATAAATATTATAATCATTCAAGGCCAAGAAGGATGGCTCAAATAAGCAAACATGGTTTGCCAAGAGTTTCTTAGGATTGGGATTGGGGATTACGATGCCATTAGCTGATTTTGAAGAATAGGTATGAGTTTTGATGATATATACATTTTTTAGGAAGGACTCCCATGCCTTAGTCCTTAAAGTAATATTTGAGGAATCCATGGACTTGAACAATCCCTCAAAGCACCATAGAGACCACCCTAGGGTATTTTTGACCTTAAATAAATGATGTCATCACCTTTAGGAGGTTCTAAGAATTAAATATGGGTCTTAGGGAATCGACATGGTCAACAGAGGTAACATAAGACTTCTCCCCAAAAGGAAGCTTCTAAGCATTCAATGTTGAACTCAATGCCTCAAAGCACTATGAGTTACCTCTAAAGGGTTTGATTGTCCGATGAGTGGGAATATATGAGTATGGATATTAAGGACAATGTTAAGTATGGGTCTCATATCCTAGATATGGTTACGTGTTGAAACTTAGGCCTTAGGCCCTAAAGGAAGCTTCTAGGCATCGAGGGCCAATAATATGCCTATAAGAGTTATGCATTCCCTCAAGATTGTATATTTGGCTTCAATTGGAGATATATACATCATTAGGAGTTTTTAGAACTAGGTATGGGTCTTAGGGCCTAGACATGGATAGGAGAGAAAAATTGGGTTGTTTTATATAAAGAAATCTTTTGGGAATTCAATGCAATGAAAAACACCTCAAAGAACCACTTATGACCTCTCAATATTATCATTGGTCTCTAAGTCAGGATATCCATACCATTAGGGTGTTTTGAGCACTAGGTATGGGTTTTGGATCCCTTGACTTGGTTAGGGGAGGAAACTTAGTTTTGGTCCCTAAACAAAAAATTATCCATCAAGTACCAAGAATCATGCCTTAAACCACCACACGTCACCACCGAATGGTATCCTTGGCATTTTTTTTTTATATTTCATTGTATCTTATTTGGTGAGGTACAATGTGAAAAAGAACATGATTTTTCACCAAGAGAAAATTACAACAAACAAACATTCTATGCTTGGTACAAAAAATATAATAATGTAACGTCCCACTCTAGCGCACTGAGAAAACTTCTTCTTTGAGGACACTTGCTCGCAAGTGATCTGGACTTTTGATATTAAAACATTTATCCTTGATTATGATGCGCTATGATAGATGACTTGATGTTTTACTGCTTTCACATAGACAGGTGCTATTGACTCAGTTTTATTGAGTGTGCAGGGTTTTGGACCTTGAGGATGAAGAGGCATGGATGGAACCCCTTGGACTCCGGACTGAGTCAGGGAGTGTGATATTTGGGTTGATTTATTTACTATGATATTTCATTGATTCGATGATATGATGTTGACATGTTCTGACACAATTATTGATGATGCAGGCTGACGATAGCTTGCCAACCAGACTCACATATGGAGTAAAGGGGCCACACACGATTTCCAGAGAAGTTGAGGGAGAGGTGTGGACAACAGCCCTACCACAGCCTACTAGCACTCTCGCCGTGGCTCGACCTGTAGGTTAACAATTACCTAGTTCGATAGGATCCACGATGTCTTGGGGGCATACTGCGACAGTCACTCACGATGATTCTAAGGGGTGTGCAATAAGGCGGGGGCCTTATTCCTTAGAGACCTTAGTCTCCCACAAGTTCACCTGGCAGAGTGTTGACTCCAGGGGTTATAGATGTCTACCAATCAGTCAAGTTGGCGAGTGGCACCCTTGGAGCACGTGGTGCATCTTGAAGGGCACGTCGCGCAAAAGAAACGAACAAGGCGAGTGGCACCCTTGGAGCACGTGGTGCATCCTGAAGGGCACGTTGCGCAAAAGAAACAAACAAGGCGAGTGACACCCTTGGAGCACGTGGTGCGTCCTGAAGGGCACGTCGCATTGATGTTGAGGAAGAGACAAACCTATATGGCCCTAAGACATTAACGCCTTAATAAATTATTAAAACGACTCCCCTAAACAATTGTCGCCGAGTTCAAAATCTAAACCTAAGTCTAAAACTTCTCTAAGATAAAATTTCTCTCAACCTTAAGAAAAAACCCTATAAAATAAAAATAAAGATGTAAACTAAAACCCACTAAGTAATGGTTTAAGTCTTCTTAAATTTAGGGGGTAAAGTGAAGAGAGGGACAATTTAATTAAAATCCATGGTTTTAATTTGTAAAGAAGAAATAAAATTAATTGACGTGGGGGAGTACAAAAAGTTATGAATTTAAAAATAAAACGAAAAGATTAATTAGCGCATTTACCTTTTTGGTTTAAAAAAAAAAGAAGGGAATAATAAAAATAGGGAAACTAAGTAATGAAGGAAACTTAATAAAGGAAAGAAGGGGACATAGGGTAAAAAGCGAAGTCAACATAGTAAGGAACCTGCAGTTAAGAACTTTCTAAAATGAACTAAATTTAGCAACTTCATTTTAGGCAAATTAATTAAAACATGTAAGGGGATCTAGGAACACCTAAGAGTAAATTTAGGAGTGACTCTAGGTGGGTGAGGGATTGAGACAATTTAATAAATTTAAGGAAAATATTTATTGGAGAAAAGAGGGGGATGGACGACACTTGTGCGATGGAGAATATTTCGAATATTTTATTGAAACTTAATTTAAAATGTGAATTAGGAAAGTTGGTGGGTCTCAAAACTCTATAAAAGAAAAGGGAGATGAGGAAGAAGGGGATCGGCTGCTAGCGTAACGTTACGCTGCCGAATTGTGACTTGACTGATTGCTTGTGAGGAGTTGGGATTTCTCATCTCGGATAGGAGTGGTAGCTCGGTCTTGCGAGGCGAGCTGGGAAGCTAGACTTACCTTCTGGATTTTTGTGGCCCCTTTGTGGCTCGGGGGGCTAAGGGGGAAGGAGAGTACCCCTAGCGATTGGATGGGAGGTACCGGTGAGGTCTCTACGGTCAGTAAGCATGAGAGAAATAGAGCAGGAGCGAGCGACACGGAGCACGCAGACGACACTCGGGGACGGCGTTGAGGCAACGGTATGATTTTTAATTTGGTAGAATCGAATGCATTATGACTCATGCTGGGATCGGATTATCAGTTGTGAATGGACTTAATGAATGTTTTTATTTATTTACTCAGTGCTTATAATCGTATCTGTTGTTTTATACTTAAATTTCTCATGCGATAAGTAGTATGGTTGCCTTCATGTACAGATTTAAACTCTATGGGTTTCTTGAAGGATAAAATACATCTAAATAGCTTTTGAAAAACCTCAGATAATGGAATTTGTTACTGCTGGTAATGACCTCTGTAATGGAGCTTTTCCTTCTGTCTTCAATAGGCAAAAAAAAAAAGTAGTTGGTTTGTTTTGTCCCTTTTGTACTGGCATTTTCGTTGTATACTTCATCCGGCCTTCATCCTTGTAGGCTGATTTATGAAGGAACTCCCGTCTAGCCTTTTCATTGTAAAGGGGTAATGAGGTTGTTACTGGAAATTTGGGGTTGGTAATTGCTACTGTATTTTAGTTTGGCAATTTCATTTCTCCCTGCGTTGGGTATTGTAGTTAAACTCGACGCCTTCCTCTTGACGGAGTTTGACCCGAGAAATCATCGATCAAGGGAATTGCGACCTGTGTGCTCATCTTTTCTTAATGGCTTTAAATCCGCCCTTCACTCACCCATACTACCCCTTCCTGCGTTGAACCATGTAAATGTTGTGCAAACAACTCAACATTGACTGTTTGTCTTGTAAATTTTTTTATTTTTTTTTAACCACTGCCAATTTTTCGCTAAAATCTCGAACTCGTCCGGTTGGCATTCCTTCATTCATAGTTATACAGGAAGTACTGCTGGTTTTTATTTGGAACTAAAATGAATTTGATTTCGTTCTGGCTTTAGCTGTTGGGCACTTTCGTTTTGAAAATTTGTACTTGAGATCTCGTTCTGGCTTTAGCTGTTGGGCACTTTCGTTTTGAAAAATTGTACCTGAGATCTCGTTCTGGCAACGGTGTTTGGCATTTGAAACGAAGGGTGGACTGCGTTGTTCCTGGTGGTAGTCGTAGGTGATATTACATCCACACGAAGTGTGGTGCGGTGGCATGTCTTGGCCTTTTTTTCTCTTACTTTCTCCCTTAGCCACCAACAATCTCAGCTACCTGGCGTTTCTCCAATTAGAGAGGATGCTATGCTAACAATTACAAGCGGTTGGGAAAATGTAAGTTCACCGTGGCTGGGTTAGGCGTGGTTCAACGTGCAAACTGGTAATTCCCCTCAACGCATTCGATGTGCGGATAAACATCTACAAGAAGGCAACGCACAAGACTGTATACACCGCCTTTTTCCTTTCCTTTTGAAATGGCTGACAACCCTTCCTGCGTGGGTAGGAATCTTGGCTGAATAGCTGACACTATTGTCTCCAGGTCCGCGGCTTCATGGTGGTCGCGACAACCCTCTGAGTGGCCAGCATTGAGCCTGTCAGGCTGACAGCCACGTTCAGTCACCCATGCCTTAGACTGAGGGTAGCAGACCGCTAAATACCTGGAGATGGTTTATTTTTATCAATCCCTTAACTGTTGCTAAATCTATCAAGTCTTGCTCCAGCCTTTGCGATATTGTTAAATGGAGCTACAGTTAGGGCGCTTTTTATGGAACCCTTTTAGTCGTATGGGTGTAATTGATGACCACCTGTCAGTCGTATGATTTTTGTGCCTTTTTATTTATCTGCAAGGTTATCCTGATTTAATGTCAGGTTGTCATTACTATATGGTAGTATTATTGTAAGTTTTAGGGTCACCAATCATATATAAATATATGGTTATTTTTATATATTGTCATTTTTAAATATTGTTACTTTTAAATATTACCATTTTTAAATATTGTTATTTTTATATATTGTCATTTTTAAATATGATGTTATATGGTTATTTTCAAATATGATTTTATTTTTATATTTTGACAATAGGGTAAGGGTATTGTCATTTTAGTGAAAATGTTACTAACTTTTTGTTGTTATGAAAATGTAAATTTATACGGTAATCAGTAATGTATGGTGACTGTATTTTATATTGTTAAGGTGATATGTAAAGGTAACGCTATTGTTCATATTGTTTCTGAAATATGTAAGAGTATTGTTTTGCAACATAATATAGAGGGTAGTGTTGTGTAGGTAACTTACAGAAAGGAATGTCGTTGTTATTATTGCATTATTATTAAAATTTATGATCATTGATGACATCGAATTGTGGGCTCCTCATGTTTGTTTGAATTTTTTTTATCATGTAAGGTCATTGTAATTTTATGGTTGTAGCATATAAGAGGTATTGTAATTGTAATTCAGGGCCCGGATATGTGATATAAATGTAAGGTGTTTAATATTGCATGGCAGTGTTATTGTAATTTTATTGTTCTTAATAAACATATATAGTGTAATAACCTTGATTTAAGTACAATAGATTATTCTGAGTTAGTAAATGAGGGTTGTTGTTCATTGTAGATAAAGTTGTACTTGGTTGATAAACCTTCTGTGTGTTTGGACTGTTTGTGTCGGGTGGGAAGTAGACACCTCCATGTTCCTCAGAACAGTCGCCAGCTCTGAGACCTTAAATGGTTAAAATCGATGGGAACCTAGGCTTGAGCGTTGCTTTTGTGTCTTGGAGGTCCTAACCATTGTAGGGTAGGATGGATGGGTAGTCAAACTGACTTATTTCTGAGTGTTCTTCATTAATGCATGCGGTTGTCTGTTGTACGTCGCATGTCGTCTCGTTGTGTACATCTTGCTTGTGTCGTGTTACTAGTTTATGCCTGAGCAGTCGGCCAAGAGCCTATCTGACCTTCTCTCTCTTGGGAGCAGAGAACTAAGATTAAACGCCCTGCTTTCCTGTGCAGAAATAGTAAAATCTACTACTATGGATTCTTCCATCTGTTTTCGTACGGTACATGACCCAGTATGTCGTTTAATGCTTGCAGTTACTTGTTGTGCACCTTATGTCTATGGTCGTTTATTGCTTGCAGTTACTTGTTGTGCGCCTTAAGTCTTCTTGTTGTGATCATCATGGTGGCATCTTGTTGGTGGTCGCGTGGCGACGTAGAGTCAAGTGTGTCTGTTTCCTTTCTACAAGCGCGCACACACTTTTAAAAATAAAAAATAAAAAAAATTCGCACCTGTTATCGGATTTGTTGTCGTGAGTGTGGAGGACTTTACAAATAAGGTAATCATATGCACATTTCATAAATTTGAAACAATTAGTGGATACCAAGTTGAATAGTTGAGAAAAATTGGTTGTTTCCTCCACTATAGTTTACCACCTTCTATGTATAGTCTTCTTCCACTGAACTTACATGGTGATATTTCTTAGGTTTTCTTGGACTAAATTCGAGACTAACACTAAAGAGTTAGTTTTCTCTCTATCTGAGGGAATGTATTAAATATTTATTTAGTATGATCATTAGTTCTCTACTAAAAGCATAGCCTATTACTCTATCCATATCTATTTTTTACTTTATATTAATATTATTATACAATTGTCCTGAGGTATAGGAGAGTTGGTGATGGAGTGTGTTGTTAAGGCACTCTGTGATGTTAAGTCATTGGTTCGAAACCTGTGAGGACAAAAAATACAACCATGTTAAGGGTTGGTGTGACTCTCGCCGGATGTGATCTAAAACAAAGTAGCAAACAAAACAAATATTATTATACATAAACGATATACCTAATTGTTATTTTTTATATAATTTTTTTTATTATTACCTATTCTAATTACCATTTAATATACATTCCATCATATACTTATTATTTAATGTATATAAATATATTTCATTTCCATTGAACAATTACATGTTAATTAAAAATGAAAAAAAAATTGATGAAAACAAACTAATTAACATTCATTGAGAACTCTAAACTCAATTAATTAAAAGAAAAATGCAAATACAAAATGAAACCATAAGATGTGAGATTCATTTAAATAATCATGTTTTTACTATAATAGTGATTCCACGTAAACTTCATTTGCTTGAGATTTATTAATTTTAATATCTTCTATGAAACAACACACTATGCAAACATGCATTTCCATATTAGTGACATAAATTTTATCATATTATTGTATTTATATATAATGTACTCCCACAACAACCCTTAATATGGATGGATTTTTTGTCCCCACAGTTTTGAACCGGTGACTTTAACATCACGAAATGCCTTAAAGCACACTCCATCATTGAATGTCTTACACCTAAGAGACAAAGTTATATTTCATCACGAAATGCCTTAAAGCACACTCCATCACTGAATGTCTTACACCTAAGCGACAAAGTTATATTTCATTTTTATTTAACAATTGCATGATAATTAAATAGAAAAAAACAATTAAATGAAAAAAAACCAAATTTACATTTACTAAATAACTCTAAACACAACCCATAAAAACATTACACAAAAATAAAATATAAACACAACAAAAATTCACTATTATTCAATATAAAAAATATACAAAATAGTTTTTCAAATAATAAAGAAACCCATAAAAACATTACACAAAAATAAAATACAATCACACAACAAAAATTTACTATTATTCATTATAAAAAAATATACACAATAACCATAATAACACAATTCTATTTATAATTTAATCATTCTAATTTGTATGGTTAATATCTTAAAAAACATATTATTATATTTTTTTAACCTTTTAAAAAATATATGATTATTGATTACTTCTATATTTAATTGCAAATTTCAATCTTATGACAAAGAATTAAAGATGCTAGCATATTCTTTCTATTATATTCAAATCAATAAATCAAATTTAATTTTCATAACTTTTTAATGAATCAAATTTAATTTTTATAACTTTTCCGCATTTATAAATGATTGGAATAGATGGTTTAATTAACTTTTTTATTACAAATTTGAATGTTATGAGCAAATCTGTTAACATATTTAATTTTTCACAATTACTAAATCATATTAAGAAATTATTGTTTTCCCATTTAATTTCTATGTTTAAGTGATTAAAAAAAATTAATATGTATTCAACATTTTATTGCGACATTTAGGTGATTAGGAGGCACTACCTCACCCTTACTGCCATGAATGGCACATATCATATTTGGGGCATGTGTGGAATGTGAACCGTGGAATGGCATGATGTCTGGGTTTAATTAAAGCATGCAGTTTAATTAACTCTGCGATGTATATAAGGTTTTAGCATCGCCTCCCGAAAGTTTCGGTGTTAATACTTCTGCTATTAAAGGAGAAGAAGCAGCTCGGCCAAGAATACGTTTGATATGGCAGTCGAGTTGGTGAGCAAAAAAGTCATGACCCTCGTCTAAGCCTATTACTGTTATCACCTCTTATCTGTTGCACTGCAAACGCTAACATATGGCCATTCAATGTTGCTTTTTGATATATGTTTTTTGGGTTTCTAATCCCTACCTTAGTAGAACCTAATCCTTACCTTCGCAGAACCTTTGTTTCCTCTAAAGGTCGTTAAAATATTGTAGCGGTCCCTGAAGCCATCAATATTTTACTCTAAATCGTGCAAGATAAGTTCTCTAATTAAAAATATTTTAAGGAAATATATTTGTATTTAAACTTTGTTGGACACTGGGATGATGCGACAATGACGGGATGATTTTAAGGATGGAAATTTATTTTAAAATGTAGAAACCTTAGCGAATCTTACTAATCCTTCATATGCCAACTTTAAATGATTGACGATATTTTTGTAAAAATATTAAAATTTCTAAGAATTCTATATAGTTTTTATAAATTTTGGCGATTTTTAAGGTAAAATAATTTTATCCTATAGAATTTGAGCGAATCATTTTTAAAATAGCTAATTTTGTTTTTGGAAAAATCATGAAAAATTAGCCCATGAACAAAACTTAACCCCTAAAATCATCCCTTGCAACTAATATATAGAAGACCTAACTGCGATCTCAACTTGAAAAATATTTGAAATTCTAAACATTTGATTAAACATTTGATTGAATAACTAATGGAACTGATGGATTTGCGCGTGTGTACACTCATTTCCTTGTTTCGATTTACTGGCTTTCCGTGGACTTTTATAAATGAAAGATTTAAAACACAAGTTGAAAGTGGATATAATCAAGCTTTATTTTGTTTTATACAATTTTTGAATGGAATTGTGGGGGCATACCTATAGGTTAACATAATATATTTGTAATTTCTTTTTATATTTTATCATTGGCTTGAAACTTGTAGATTGCAATGATCTATTAATTCAGTCCTTTGTTAGATCAATACTTACACATCGCAATGATTTCTCAAATTGATCTCATATATGTAGATTGCAATTAATTTTTCCTTCAAAAAAAATATACAAAAAATTCCAATATTTATAACCATAAATTACAAGCTCTTAAAATTCTTATTATGTGAATAGTCATTTTGTGTTTTCTGTACTATGATTAATAAATTGAATAAATGTAAAATAAATTTTAGTTATTTCTTTTCATTAAATAATTATAGTAAAGTTTAATTGAAAAAAACCCTACTTGTTTTTCATTATAAATAGTTATTATAAAGTTTAATTAAAAAGAACATACTTTGTAGGTATTAGCATAGATACATTGAATAATATAAATGCAAGAACGTATAAACAAAGTAAAAGCCATACGGCCATATACTCACCAATCATTTCGCCGAATAAAGTTTAATCTAAATCAACGTGTTGATAGTCATATATTTTGTGCACTTGATCAAAATGATGGCCATATAGTCACCGATCATTTTGCGGAATAATGTTTAACCTAAATCAACTTGTTGATAATCATATATTTTGTGCACTAAGAGCTTATGCATGGATCATTATGTGAGAGTATAATAATATGTGTGTCACATTATGTACAAGCTCGTTGTGTTAAGTATGTGAAATGCGAGGGCTTGTAAATTGAGAGAGAGATGTCTTAATAAAATAGAGATGGTGTATTCGAATTTAATTGGGGTGTGAAAGGCTTTAGACTATTCGACTTGAGTGGAATGTGCACTGCTTTGGCTTAAAAGGGACAATGTATATTTCTGTAATGTCTATTTTACACAATTTAATTGGCTTAGAAATCTATCACAAGAAGTAATTTTGAGAAACAAATCAAATATGAAGTTTTAATTCTTTCTAATTGTCTTAGAGATGTATGAGGAATACCTCTTAATTGTGAGAGTGTGCATATTTTTCAAGTAGCATTTATGAGAATAAAATAAATCTATAAATCAAAATAATATGGCGTAATGTTCTACATTGATATGAGTTTTTTTAATAATTTTTTCTTTAAAAAATAATTTATTTCTTTTGCCTTATTACAATGATATAAATTTTCAAACAAATTTTAAGATTAGAGTTAAGGTTATATTAATTATTTGATCATATTTTTTATATAAAAAAGACATTATCAATATAAACTAATAATAACCACTTTGTAAAAATACTTATTTACATCTATAAATATCATTTTCTACTTTTCCAAATCAATAAGACAAATATACTTATATTAAAAAGTTTTATAACCTAGTTTGCTCGTCATATACCCAAACACTAAAAAAAAACCTCTACTTATCAAAGAGATTGACTATTACAAAATAATGTCATAAAAAGCGGAGCTGATTTCATGTTAAATATTAGAAAAAACAAATAGGCCAAACATAATAATATTTAATTTATCGCTTCATAACCCTACAGGCATCTCCTCATCACGCTTTTTATTATTATAATGCTTTATAGAGGGCGGCGAGAGTCACATACAAAGAAGAGCCGGGATCATACAAGGATTTCTTTGCAAAGTTCATGGAGGAGAGCAGCCGGAGTGACAGAGATTATTGTCAAGAAGGTGCTTGGTAGTTTAAAGCATTAGGGAGAGTGGCGGGAGTGACAGATAAAGAAGGGCCAGCAACATACAAGGATTTTTCTTCAAGCACATGGAGGGCGGATGGAGTGACAGTGAAAGAAGGGATGGCATCATACAGGGAGGCAAATCAACTTTCATTTGAGGAAAATCCGCTGATTTAACAAATTTTCAATTGATTTTTGTATTCAACTCTTCTATTTTTTCAACACTTTTGTTCGCAGGGAGAATTTTTAGTGCATGCACAGTGAGATTGATATGGTGAAATACTGACCTGGTTGGTTGGATAAATCATCGAGAAAACCCACAGTAGAATATCTATTGATGGCTGCTTTGGTGTATCTCTAAAAACCTTATGTACAAGTAAACAAAGAACTTAACAAAATCCAAATGAGTCATAGAAGCAAGGATTCAAAAATTGGATTTTCTTTCTGACATAGATTTGATGCAAATTATTAATGTAACTTTATTGAATTTATACTTCAAGATTTCTTATCACAGTTTGGATTTTTTTATTGAAATGGGAAAGAATTTTTATGATATTTTTTCTCTGAATCAACAAGGACATATTTCAAATGAAAGTGGATTTTTTAAAGGCCCTCTATAGCCCGAGAGATGTCTATGTAATATAATATTTTATAATAATAATAAAAATATCTATAAAATAAAAAATTAATAAAAAATATTAATATATATATATATATATATATATATATATATATAAACACATATAATCAATGGATTTAATAATCAAAACAAGTATATAGTACCACTAGCATAGATTCATCTTAATCAAGGATCTCTCAAAAGGGGTAGAACTTTCCTCAAGTTTTGCACTTTAAAAACGGTTTCCACCTACTTAGATTGGATCTTTTTGGGCACTTGATATAGCTTGGGTTAACATGGATCTATGCTAGTTTAATTTTTGTTGCTAGATAGTTTTAGATATTTAATTTTAAAAATATAAATTTTCTTCAATTAAACTGTTTTTTAACATATATTTGAAAGTTTTTCTTGCAAAAGTATATTTTAGAATATTTTGACTTCTTATTTAAAGTAGAATTAGATTAAGGGTGAGTGAACGAAGTTGGTGGCTGAAAAAGTGGCAAGGGGGCCGAAAAAGTGGCAAGGGGGTCAACATGAATGCACACTCGTAGGAATGCACATGTGTTCCCAATGTGACATGTTTGGAAAACCATGAACCTCCACTTAGCAAGCCACGTAGGTGCGTTCCCAAGAACGTGTGTGCATTCTCAATAACATGTGCACATTCATGAGAAACACATGTGCAATAACGCGTGCCCATTCTTGAGAAACACATGTACAAGAATGTGTGTGTGTTCCTAACAAAAAATTGAAATAAAAATCACCCACGCGCGTTCCTAAAGAGTGTGCGCTATTAGAAACAGGAACGAGCACACGTTCCTATTAACATTAAATATCTCTCTTTCCCCCTTCTTCCCCCCCT